>JAUMHN010085632.1:2817-25743 GCA_032360265.1 Heliamphora ciliata
CTTTGTTCTTCCACGATTTTGTTGCATCTTCCTCTTGAATACAAACACTAGCTTTTCACATGGATTTCTTTGGAGTTGAAAATCAGGAGCTTTGGACTGTGGTCAGAGATTTTGTGGGTGTTCTCTCTCTCTCTCTCTCTCTCTCTCTTACGTGTGTGAGTGTGAGTGAGCATTGTGTCTGCAGATGCGTGTGAGATCTTGTTTGTTTATGCTTGCATGCTTGTGTTTTTCATGCATGCATGCGTGTGTTTGTGGATGAGAGAACTATGAGGAGTTTCAATAGGAGGTGGCAGACGTTTTAAACCCTACAAGATTTACCTGACTTTGATTGACTGGGTGTTGACTGTTCTCCATTTTAGAATTACAAAGAGCATTAAAATTTAAATACGTAGGTGTAGTCTTGCACAAAAATTATTGTTTTCTGTGCATATGTTTCTTTTATTTGTAGAGGTCATCTGTTGCTGCATGTTTACTCTCTGTATCTGGCTCCTGAACAATATTTCTCTTAGTAAGAAGGTTTGATCTTTTATTTTCTCTCTCCTTAATCTCTCTACCTCGCCTAAAAAACATTTTTTGTAATTCATATCTATATCTATATCTATATCTATCTATCTATCTATCAACAAGATGGAATAAAAATGTTAAGGGGCATTTTACCCACCTTGATCATCTTTATGTTTATTGGGACTACTGCTTGGCTGGTTGTTTCAACCAGGAACGGCATGGGAGTATTTGGGCATTGTTTGGCCTAGTTAAGACTAGACTTGCTACCTAGAAAGATCCCTTACTTCACAGTTTCTCCATTATCAGCTGCATGCTCTAGTTAAGACTCAGAGTGCTTAATGCATAAAATTCAAGCTTCATACTTGCTGTTTTTAGATAAGGATTGCTCTTAATCTTCTGTTCCCTTAATTTTTTGATTTTCAGATGTTCTTGAGGGGGAAATATTTCTGCAAAATCTGCCAAGCATCGTCACAGCACATTCCCTTGGTATTATCTGGGCATCCTCGGTATATCTTGGCATCTTAGTTATTCTGCTTAATTTATAAATGTCGTTACCTTCTTCCTCTGCTGCCTTCTGTCCTTTCTCCCTTTTGTGATGCAAGTTTGTTGCTTATGCTGATCCTTTTTTGTACAAGAACTTTCTTGATTCCAGTTAGAATTCTTTTCTCCTTTTTTTCTTGATAGTGAAGTCTTTCAATGATCCAGCTTATGGAAGTGCAGATTAAAACTAGTTATGAACTATTTCATTGTTTTATGAGTACCTGATTTAAGAATTTGCCGCAAAATTTGATGCAATCAAATCTAAGAATGAATGTTTTAGGTAGAAAAATTCCCAAATTGGGATACAAGAGCTTAAGTTCACAAGTTTACAATCTCAAAATGTCAAAAAACTGAAAATAAGAGGTCCCTCGGACATATTTATAGACACATGGACACCTCTCAACAACTGCATACAATCATATGAACATCGAAACATAAAATGGATTGCACCAGGACTCCCCCTCTAGAAAAGGACTTGTGCTCAAGTTGGACTATTCACAACAAGGGTACTATATATAGAAACATATAGTGATATCTATATGTGGCTGCATTTTCATGTCAACATATACTTCGTACGACATCCGAACTTCAATATGAGCTTTTATTTGTGTACATCCGTTGTAGCAATGCTTACGTGCAAATAAACGTCCCATTTGTTATATCTTTTATCGAACAAGACAACTTCAAAATATGCCTCTATAGTTGTTCCCAACATATCTTCAAAGTCCAAGCTATACCAAGTAGTCTTTGTCCTATTTTGGAAATTTTGGAACTAGTTCCGACGTCAAAGCATCAACTTGAACATTTTGTACCAAAGACAACTCGGAAGACAAGCTTTGAGAAGAATCATCAACCCTAAACTCATGGTCACGACTTTCCTCTAAAATTTGCTCACTATCTTTTCAAGGCATGGAACGAGGCTCATTGATCAAAATAATAGGCATTTCTTATTCTTCATTATCACCACCAATATCATCAAGTCGTTCTTCTTCATTATCACCGTCAACTTTTTCATTTGGATACTCATCAAAGACAGGAACGTCATGAAAATCATCCTCAAACTCTTCGTTTATAAACTTGTTAGTCCTAGGCAACCCAAGAGGGGGGTGAATTGGGTTTTAAAACAATAATAACAATTTTAAAAATCTTTTGAAAAATCTTTTAATTTCACACAAACAAATATAGCAGAGATATAATTAACAGTGAAATTAAAGAGGTAAGAGAGATAAAATGGAATCAGACACTAGGATTTAAGTGGTTCGGTTTCTTCCAAACCTACGTTCACTCTTCAAGACTCCCCTTGAGAATTTGTACTATAACCGAATACTTCACTGGCGCATTCAAAAGCCTTTACAGCTTAAAGAGGTTTCTATAAACAATTTCCTTGTTTTCTAAACTCTCTTAAGTTCTTATTTAAGAAGTTAGCTCACTCACTTAAAGGATCACAAGTGTGACTCACCCTTTACAATAAATGAGATTTGAATAAGAGATTCACTAACACTCACTCCTTACAATAATTTGCTAATAAATGTACAAGGAGGTGAGAGTATTTGGGCTAGAGGAGTTAATGTAGCAGTAAATGCTTTTTTGAAGGATTTGAGCTTTCAATGCAATCAATAGAATAGTGTCTAGGATTTTGAAGCTCTGAAATTTAACTCCTTATATAACCCACTGAAGTAAATGACCGTTGGGTGGTTGATGGAGGTAATAAATGTTCTGAAAATGTTAACATTTGAACTAGCGCCCTTTTTTGAAATTCGTCGCAGGTGTCAATACAAATCCCTTCGGTGTCGACACAATCTGGTTGTGGCCTTGGTTCTTGGGTAAACGTGTCGACTCAGTGCTTCGTTGGTGTCGACTTTATTTTTGCATTTTTCTCGCCCACACAGTGGTGTCGACTCATGGAACTTTTGGTATCGACCCTTTCATTTCTTCAGTTTTTCAATTGGGATATTAGTGTCGACTCATATCAGAATTGGTGTCGACTCAAGGCTTTATAGTCTGTTCATGGTGTTGACTCATGTCTTCGTTGGTGTCGACTTAGATGAGAGACTTACTTTCACTTTGGTGTTGACTCTTTCAGTCAGATTTGGCTACTGGAAAAACGGTGTCGATCCTTCTTCATTTTGGTGTCGACCCAGGAAGTTCGATTTGGCTATTGGAATTTCGGTGTCGACACTTTTTCATTCTGGTGTCGACCCAAACATCTTATTTCTAGAGGGTGCCTTTGTGTGGACTCATTTGTTCTTTGGTGTCGATACTTTTGGGTCAGTGTCCGGGGAATGACTTGAAATCTTGATGTCGACTCAAGTTGTCATTGGTGTCGACACTTAGAACCGGAGCCTAGAACCCAGGGGATCACTTGGTGTTGACTCATGTGCGTGTTGGTGTCGACACAAGTTGAATCCCGTGAAGGCGTTGAGGTATTGACTCATTTGCATTGGTGTTGACTCACTATGGATCCCGGTCCAATACTGGAGGTGTCGACACAAATCTCTTTGGTGTCGACGCACCTAAGTTCCTGAAATGTCTCAAACAAAGTTGTTAAGGTGTTGATCCTAAATTTCAATGGTGTCGACACACTTGAATTTGTCATGCGTGCTTTGCTTGTAGATGTCGACCCAAAATCCAATTGGTGTCGACACAAAACTTTATGTTTAAGAATACTAAGTGTTAACCTATTTAACTCGATGTGTCAGTACAAATGGTATAATGTGTCGACTCATTTGTAATGTAGTGTCGATACTACCTTTTTGGAAACAATTAAATATAATCTTTTTAAATCATTTAATTAGAAAATGTGAATTAATAAAATCATCAAAATCTATTAAAATGCCCTTGGATTAACAAAACTCATCAAAGATGGAAACATTTTTAAAGTTTTCTAAGTTATTTCTAATCTCAAAGATATAATCATCTTCGAGATCATCTCCAAGTTCATAAAAAAATGAGAAGATTATCACTTTGGTGCTCATCGTCATCATAATATTATACCAACTCCTCTTCAATATAATTGTACCGTAATAGTTTTCGAAAACTCTTCCACATTCCTTCAATTTGTGACCCAATGGCTCATACTTGATGCATTTAAGTTCTCCACTTTTGGATGAACTAAAATAGGAAATATTCTCAACTTCTTGAAGTGAGTTGTCAAGTTGTCAAAAGGCATAAATTGCTTTATGAACATTTTCTTCAAGCTTTTCCAATCATCGATCTTTTCTTTGACTTTCATTTGTCTTTGAACTTGCATTTGCTTCAACTAAGTCATAGCTTTTCCTTTGAGGCATTTAGACATCAATTCCACCTTCTGTGCTTCGGAACACTATTCAACCAATTAACAAACTCATCTGGATTGAGGTTTCCATGAAACTTGGGAAGCGAAACCTTGATGTTGTTTTCCTATTCATATTCAAATCTGTCTAGAACTGGTCTACGCCAATTCGGAGCACTGAAAGAATTCTCAAAGTGAGTTTGAGCATCCTCAGAACTATTACTTCACTTGGTTGGAGCTTGCAAATGCTACACCATCTCTGTTAAGGTAGTAATTTGTCGTCTCAACTCCTCTATCTCATTCTGATTACGATTGACATCATAATTCCTTCCAATGGGCAGATTAACATTAACTTTTTCATCAACATTGGCTGCATCTCTTCATCCCCTTCCTCCTCTTCTACCTCTACCTCGTTGAACCATGGAAAATAGAAAATTCAATCAGCTCAATTAACTCAGTTCAAATACTATAGCAATGTACTGGAGCTGGTTTGGTAGCAAACAAGGCAAAATACCAGAAACCCTAGGTGACCAGGTTCTGAGCACTTCATTCACAATCACACCAATCAAAGTGAACACTGAATTTCGATTTTCTATCACACTTCAATCGAACAAATCGTGATGAGTTTCGAACAGATATGAGAATCTATGATGAATTTCGGACAGGTTCTTCATGTGAACTGAAGTTTTTGAACTTCGAGCGTGAATAAACTTCTAAAAAACATCTTTTAATGAATTTCGAATAGGTTCTTCATCCGAATTGAAGTTTTCGAACTTTGAGTGTGACAAAACTTCTAAACATCTTCTAAGCACGATGCTCTTCAAGTCCAATTAGGGTTGAGTTGAACTCAAAATCGACTCAAATCAAGTCTCAAGTCACACTTTTCTTCAGTTCTGGAGTTGCGACACAACTATAGCTCAATCTTAGGGCTAGATCTGCTGAAATCTCACAAACTCGAGTTCGAACAAAACCGAAATCAAAGGTCGAGCCTTGCTTAGGGTTCAATTTGAAGAAGGAAGCACAAAATCAAAGTCAAATCTCAAAAAATCTAACCAATTTGAGGTTGATTATCTAAGATTGGGGCAAAGTAGAACCAAATCTGGACAAATGAGGTTCAATTTTGGAAAATAGGGTTACAATTCAAGAATCGCTTAGTGGCAAGTGCAATTCTAGTCCAAATTTGAAGATATCAAAAGAAATCGACGAGCTCTAGAGGAAATTGGGGGAAAATCAGGTTCGGTGAGATTTTTTTGCGAGGTTGGGATTTTGAAGAGATTCTGACGAGATTTCGGTGAGTTTTTCAGGCAAATTTCCCAATCGGAAAGTGAAGGATCAAAGTCTAGGCTCTGATACCAAATGTTGCAATCAAATCTAAGAATGAATATATTAGAGACACAAGATTCCCAAATTTGGATATAAGAGCTTAAGCTCACAAATTTACACTCTCAAAATGTCTAAAAACTGAAAATAAGAGGTCCCTAGAACATATTTATAGACACATGGAAACCTCTCAATAAGCACCTATAAACATAAAGGGGATTGCATCAAAATCACACACATTCGGATATATCCATAATATGTATTCTTATAGTAAGGCCATAGTGTTTTAAGCCTTTTGGTTCCTATAACGCCCTCCTTATTTCAAGAACGGCTGAATAATTTGGACAGTATGGATGTGAGTACCTGTGAAAACTATTAATGCTATCTATTTTTTTAAAATTATATCTATCGTCTCTTAAACATGTACCAACATGTGTTACAGTTATGTAAGGACTTCAGGCTCTTGAAATATAATTGTAATCTTAAAAATGTTCCCACGTCAAATTGTGAGATAATTTTTGAGGGTTTTTAGGTTTTTGTTTTTCTTTATTTTCTCTTTGAACTTTCGATTTGGAGATTTAGTATGATCATTTTTGTCATTACAACCTGAGATTTGTTTTTGTTTTTTTTCTTTTGTTTTGTTTTTTATTTTTTTTTTCCCCGGTGAACTTGATCGGCAAAGTAGAGAATAGAGTCTGTTTTCAGAAGCTCTTGTTAATCTAGTCTGTTACTTGCTGTTGGTGAGAAATATTTAGTGTGTTCTTACTGTTGGCTGGCTATAATATTCATCCTGATCAGTTATTCTCAGCCTTGCTCACCTAAGACCCCATAACTTCTCTGTTGTATAACTTGCTGTTACCAGTTACCAGTTACCAGTTACCACCACCATTTACTCTACTTCATGAGGGCATCTGTCCTTTGCGGGTTGCTTCATCTCTGTGCTCTATCATTTCCATAAATAACCGCAGCTGTTCACTATAATAGTTCTCTCTATTGTAATATTTTTTCTGCCTTATACCTATATTGTTTGGAGTGGCTGAACTGAAATGGGTTTCCGGGAAAGGACAGCCCTATTTCTGGTTATTGCCAGTAAAGTGCAGCACTTTATAACATTTAGCAGTTCCAAACTTCGCCCATAGCCAAAATTGCTTTTCCAATAGCCCTGTTCTTTTCGTAAAAGGGAACATGAAGAATGTCCTTGGAATCTTCTTATCCTTTTACCATATATTTTTACATCTTGACTTTTAAAATTTTATTCGTTTCTCAAAAAAATGTAGAACTTTATACTTATACTCTCCTCCTTTTGAGTCACAAAGCAATGCAATTTTCACCATTATAATCTAAGAATCAGTCACTTCAAGAACGCAGCAAGCTCGTATCGTGTACACGTGTCGAATGAAAACTACTCGATGCGTGTTGTCTAAAACGTGTCCTGTTATTATCTTTTTAGAAACGGCATTTGGGGGACACGCGTCCATTACTTAAACACATGGATGTTAATTGGGAAAAAAACTTGCGATTCAATGATAAATGAAAGCAATGTATTTTTATACCTATTAATCCTTTCAGCTTTAGATTTTCTAATTTTCCGAATTCTAGATCTCATAACTTTTAGTTCGTTTATGAAAGAAATTTCTAACATGGATATTAGATATTGTTGTTCAGGCTTCTTTCTATAATGTAGAATATAAAATAATTTCTTACTATTTTGATATAAAAATACAAATGTCTTTGTGATGTTAAAACTTTAGTACTTTTAATATATGCATATAAATTTATTGATTGGCGTGTCCCTCCCGTGTTGTGTTCTATTTTTTCTTTTTCAAAGATATCGTGTCAACATATCTGTATCATGTCATTCTGTGTCCCTTGTACTTGTCCATGCTTCTTATATTGTAATGTGGCATATGCATTGAACGTGAACTGCATGCACAATATCTCTGTTGGTTTTCTTTTTTGTTTTCATGATACTAGTTTTAAATTCATTCATCTCTTAGTTTCTTGTTTGTATTTTCTTCCTTTTTATCTTTCTTGATCTACTTTCTTCAACAACAAATTTAGCAAGATGTGTCCCTATTGTAAATTAAGTATCATGCTATTGTGTTGGGATGTGATGCATGCCAAGTCTCTTCGATAAGGTTGCTCTTTATTTGATGTCTATATATATATATATATATATATATATATATGGTATATCATCATACTGTGCTGGTTGCTTGGTTTTCATTTGTTGTCCAATGAAGTTAATGTGCAAATTTTGCTAGGTATTGCAGGGATGGGTTTTCCTTTGTGTGTGACATATTCTTGTATTTATTTTCCTTTTATGCCTCAGATCCTCAACAGGGAGAGAGGATATTGGATATGTGTGCAGCGCCAGGAGGGAAAACAACTGCAATTGCAATCCTTATGAAGGACAACGGAGAGGTTGTTGCAGTTGATAGGTCTCACAATAAGGTGCAGTTTTTGATAGATCTTACAATTAGTTTGTTGTTATATGGTATGGACTATTGAATTTTGAAGCATATTAGACCAACTTGCCATAGTTGAGCAGGATGTCATCCATATCATACTGTTTGGAAATGATTATGCTGAGTTGACCGTAGTGCACTTTGGTTGAGGATGATGGGTAATGAAGAAGGAGCCAATGGCATGAGAAGAATAGGAGACTTCCGCTCACCACAACTGAGGAAAAGAAGGAAGTGGACTCAATGAAGTAACACTAACACTAACAAAGTATCATTGTGACTCTAAAGAATAAGAACATTGTTACATCTAAGTTTGGGTGTATCATAATAGAACACAATTGCCAGCCGAAGGAGATAGTTTTTCCTGACCAAGATGAAGGGCATGGGTGAGAGCAATGCAACCGAACACACAAATAGTAAAGGGAAAAAAAGAGAGCGATCAGGATCTAAGAGACAAAACAGACTTATGATTCAAAATAATAGAGGGCCTATAATAAATGGGATGGCAACCAGTAAAAACATCTTCCCAAAAGTGTTTTGGTATGTCCATATTGAACGACAAGTAGTGGTGAACTTTCAATAAATGGTGATGCTTTTGTTTAGTAGCACCAATTTGTTTGAGTGTGAGTATAACTAATTTGATGAATAATACCATGATCTCCACACAAGGAATCAAGAATGAACTGTATTTATTCTAATGCATTATCATATTGAAAAATCATCGTACGTGTATCAAGTTGAGCTATGATTTCATTATAAAACTTTTATAAAATCAAATTGATCCCATTGTAGCAGAAGTTGATGATAATGCCCAAAATAACCATATGACTTCTTTAAATACCCAGCCTGACTTCCAACCTTTTAGCTTATCAAATCATCCTTTTCAAGGGTTCTCTTTTGATTCATAATGGCAAGACAAAATCTATAAAATGCACGCTTGATGCACATCTGAACTTCAACCAGGAGCTGTTCTTGCCTCAGTTTTGAGAAAATTTGTTGTCTAAGTTTCATGGCAGACTAAGGCAATGGCGGGTAGCTTTAGGGGATTACAGCCTGCTTCATGCAAAACAACTGCCTGGAATAATATGAAGTTACTAACGTTTTGTAAAAAATAACATTGTCATTATGTTGAGGATATAAACAATAAAGTAATCACTTTCTCTAATAACTTACCTTTTTAGATGAATTAGTAGTGAAAAATCTAACATAGTATTGTAGTATCATAGCAAACAATATATTCTATGTTCAAAGCTCATTGTTTACCTAATAATTAAAATAATTGCACGCTTGACCCGCTTATTGAGGAAAGCCTGGCCATGCATAAGGGGGCGTGTTGAGAATATCAATAGTAAAGTTACCCCATTTTGACAAATTTAATTTTTAGATGTGGTGCTGGTCAACAATTTAATACATTCAATACGAGTCATCAACAAATATAATACACGGAAAATCATTGACACTAGGACTACGAGGAAGACCCCATGTCTATGTGAACGATATCAAAGGACTAGTATTATGACTACTACTTTATAAGGAACTATGATGATGCTTCCCAAGATGACAAATTTCACACTCTAGACTACACATAACTCAACGTAGGAATAGATAACTCGACTTTTGCTAAAGATGGGCAATCTAAACAAAAATGAAACTGAAAAGCTTGGTGTAACAGTTAAATCAGATGAGTTTAGAAACGAAGTACCATCTGGATTCAAACACTAGTATCATTGTTTCTCGTTTGTGTCTCGAGTTCTGAAAACAAAAAAGTTAGAGAAAGGGTTATAAAACAATGCAAGGTTGTAGCTAATTGACTAATAGAAAGTAAATTAAAGGGAAAGTAAGGGACAGAGAGCCTGGAGGGTAGAGATAATGAATTAGTGGGATGGAGAACACATTAGAACCATTGGTTAAAAATACTTTTATGCTTAACAGGATTCAAACTAGAAAAAAGATGACTAACCAGATGCCAGCTAACTTCAAAAACAATTACCAACGCCGAGGCAATTTGGCCACACAAGTAAGACTAATGTAGTACTGATAGATGATGGGACAATATTGATCCTTCTCCTCGTTAAGTGAGGAGGAGAATAAGAAAAAAGAGAAAAAGAAAGCCAGACGGATAGGACAAATTGGTTTAAGGCAACTAATCGGATTCTTCTCCTCAACATAGTTGTATTTGTGAAAGTGTAATTTTTAGTTATTTAGTTATTTGTTTGTTAGCTAAAGATTAATTTAGTCATTAAGACTAATTAGGGTTTCAAGTTTTGTTTTATCTATATTATGTAACTCTTTTTTTAGTGTCTAAGCCTTTTGGTAATTGATTATTAGAACAATAGATTTTTGGTTCCTTCTCTTTTCTAACATAGTGTCAGACCCACCACCGAAATCCTAGCCATCGCCTGCCCATCGTTCGTTATCTTGCCTCGCCTCGTTGAACTCTTACCTCGAAGCTTCTTGCTCTTTCTTCTCTTGCTTCTCTTGCTTCGCCGACCATCGCCACTATTGTCGACCACCGTCTACATCTCAAGCATCGCCAACCAGCTTCAAAACCCTAGCTGTTGAAACCCTAACCATCACATACCCTTCGTTTCTACCTCTTCTCATTGAATCCTAGCCATCGTAGACCCTAGCCATCGCAAACTCTAACCATCATTGACTGATTTCGACCATCTCCACCCACTCCTCGAGCACCAACGACCACTGTCGCCTCCTCAACAAACAAATCTGGTTTTTGACACAACTCGCACCATTGGTCTTTGCCGAAACCCAAACTTCCACCGTCGACCCCGTCGTTGGCATCTCTCCGGATGCGCTAGAGCCTGGTCTAACTTGGTGACCTAGCCAGAGCCTCCTCTTCTAGTTTTGTTCTTTGGCTTTGTTTGATTTGTGCCTTGCGTTTTTTGCTCGCTGGCTTGTGTTCTTTCAGTGTTGCTTTTTGAGACATTAGTGCACTGTCTTTGATTGGGGATATTGCACGGTGATCGGTATTTGTGACTGCTTGAGATTTTCTTATTTCTTTTTGAGATATTTTTAAAGCTTTTTGACATGTCTAAAGAGAAATTACAGGCTATTAGCATTCATTGTGACTCTAGATTTTATTTAGCACGGGATTTTAACATGAGATTTTGAATAGAATAAGTATTGATATTTTATTTGGTACGAGATTTGGTATGAGAAGGGGAGCCTTGGCGCAATGATAGAGTTGTCGCCATATGCCCTGGAGGTCACTAGTTCAAGGCGTGGAAACATGTTCCAAATGTAAGGTAAGGCCTGCCCTTTTTCTCGGACCTCGCATACGCGGGAGTTTCGCGCACCGGGCTGCCCCCCCTTTTTTTTACGAGATTTTGTATGAGAGTTTGTTCTTCAATTTCCAGTGGTGCCCAATCTTCCTTTTGCACAATCTCTGTTTGAGTAGTTTCAAATTATGCAAGACTCCTTTAGGATTCAACCCCATGCATCTGTTATGCCCATTTTTTCTTCAAGTTTGCATGGTTCTTATTTTACAAATATTTTACCCAAAACTTTGATTTTTGGTTCTGGTTATTCGCATTATATGACATCTAATTTGTCGAGTGTCAATCATTGCATTTCTCTCTCTTTTCCTATCACTATTTCTATTGTAATGGCTCTTCTATGCAAGTTGTTTCTAGTGACTCGTTCTCCCGTCCTTATCTTTTTCGTTGTCTATTTTGATTTTGATGTTTTATTCTTTTTTTCTAATTGTGTTGTTCACGATCAGACGTCTCAGAAGCATATTGGTATTGGGCGTAGGGATAATGATTTATATATTTTGGAGAGCCTGTACATTCCGTTGATGCCACGTCTACTGCAATGCCTTTTTTTATTTAGATCAAAATTCATCTCTGTTTTTATATTTGGCATTCTTGGTTAGGTGATCTGTCTAGGGAGCGTTTAAATATTTTAGTTTATTCTGGTTACTTGGGTAAAGTACCTGCTAGTGACATCTCCGAGTGTAGGGATTATAAACTTGCTAAAATGTCACCTTTACCTTTTTTTAAAAGCAGTTCTTTCTCTACATCTTCTCTATTGTCCACACTAATGTGTGGGCCCTTATCCCAATACAACAAAGGGTGGATTTATGTATTATGTTTCTTTTATTGTTTATTGCAGCCGTTTTTGTTGGGTCTATCTCATGTTTCACAAATTTCTCTCTATTTTTTTTTTTGTTTTTACGTCACATCTCATTTTATGGTTCGGAGTCTTCAGAATCAGCTTGCTCCCTTCTCCTTTCCTCATCTGTTCTTGCTATCTTTTGGGGTGAAGCAGTTCTTATTGCAATTTATCTTCGTAATCGTATACCCACTCCTCTTCTTTCTAGGATCTCCTGCAATGGAAATCTTTGGTCACACTCCTAATTACTCGTTATGAGTTTTTAGTTTAGTTTGTTTTGTTCTTCTTCCTAAAAGGGAGTGCAATAAACTCAGTGGTCGGTCAGCTCTTTGTCCGTCTTCTTAGGATATAACATTCACTAGAAAGAGTATCATGTTATGATCCTGTATCTAAACAACTCTATGTTTCCCGTCATGTTGTCTTTCTTGAGCGACTCTCATACTTTACTCTTCTCCCTATGCCCATATTTTCAAAGAAGATTTGATTCATGTTGATCCTTTTCTGGATCATGTGTTGTTTGAAGAGTTTACTTGTAATCTTGATGTTTTTGGTCTTCCTCCTACATCTCATTCTTCTGTTGTTCCATCTCTTCTGTTAGTCTATTCACGCAGGCAGACTCCTCCTCAGCTCGTATCAACCAACTTTGACACAGTTGTTGATCTTGATCCCTCCTGGACAGTGTTACCTTTTGCATATTCGTACTCTTTGCCAGTAAGACTTGGTTTTTCTAATACAAGTTTTTTTTCTTCTTCTTCTTCTTATCGCGCTTTTTTGTCTACTATTCATGCTTATTTTGAGCCTCAGTCCTATAAAGAAGTCTGTACTGATCACAATTGGATCAATGTAATGCAAGATGAATTAACTGCTTTTCAGAAGAATTGTACTTAAAAGTTAGTTCCATTGTCGGTAAGTGGGTTTATAAAGTTAAAACTCATTCTGATGGTTTGCTAGAGCTCGATAAAGTCAGATTAGTTGCAAGAGTTTTTCTCAAGAGTATGAGATTGATTACGAGGAAACATTTGCTCCTGTGACTAAGGTGACTACAATTCGCATTTTGATTTTTGTTGGCGCAGTTCGCCAGTGGCCTCTTTTCCAACCGGATGTCAAGAGTGCTTTTCTCAATGTACATCTTAATGAGGAAGTCTATATGCGCCCTTCTCTAGGTCTCCCTCATTCCACTGGTTCTATGTCGTTTTCGTCGTGCTTTTTATGGTTTGAAGCAATCTCTCTCATCCTTAGTATGAGCACTTTCAGTCTACTGTTAGACAGATTGGGCTTTAGATTTAGTCCTCATGATTCTGTAATTTTTCTCTGCCTCACTATCGTTGAGATTGTTATTTTGGTATTATATGTGCAAGATATGATTATCACTATTTTGGATTCTACTGCTATCTCTAAAGTGAAACATCTATTTCATGAGTTTGGGATGAAAGTTTAAGGTCCAATTCGGTATTTTCTTGGTATAGAGGTTGCTTGTTTACCTAAGGGCTATTTCTTATCTCAGTCTACATATGCTAATGAAGTAATTCATTGTCCTCGCTTTACTAAAGATAAGGTTGTTGGCACTCCCATTGAATTACATGCCAAGTTTTTTTCTTCTGATGGAATTCTCCTTAAAGATCCTCGTGTCTAACGAGAGTTGGTTGGGTGCTTGATTTATCTTATTGTGACTCGTCTTGATATTGCATATGCAGTTTATGTCGTTAGTTAATTTGTCCCTGCTCCTGGATCAAATATGTTTTTTTTTGTCTTTGCTTCTCGCTTCACTTATTGGGCTGTTTTGCTTCGGATTTTAGGTTATGTTTGTGGACTGCTTTGGTTGAAAGAGCAAGAAACAACTTGCCATTGCTTGTTCTACAGCCGAAGGCTCATGCTGCCGCCGAGATTGTATGGTTTAGATGGCTACTTTTTGATTTGGGTGTTTCTCTCTCCTCTCCTACTTCTCTATATGATGATAACAAGAGTGTCATACTGTGACACCTGACATTTAAATTAATAAATAATAGTGATAATAAAAAATAATTAATTTATAATAAGACCTAAAATAAAATTCCTAACATGACCTCATTTAATTTTAAAATTTAAATCCAAAAATTTCCATCTATTAAAATTTTAAATAATCAAGAATTGAGACAAAAATTTGTTACGTAGTTAGAAAATTTTCTTGCAAATTTTGACTTCACAATAAATCATGAAATAATATTAAATTAAACGGTTTTACCAGCAATTTAGGGAGCTACCCCGCAGTGGAAATGATCAAATCCCTAGTCACCTGGCCGTGACCCATCGCCGTTATTATATTATCTCGCTGGTATGCTTTATCGTCCTCCAGCGGCCCAGACGCCGTTTAAAATATCATTCTTATCTTTATAATAACCATATTTTCGTAATCATTTTCAACCAGTATCAATAGTGTTGCACCTCAAGATCGTTATAAAGTGAAATCGAAAACTAAACTAACTCAGATATCATAAGACTCACCTAACTTCCATATGGCTTGATTATAAATTTTCAAATTCTGGATAGAAAAAAAAAAACTAATTTTAGTATATCTTAAATACTTATTTTTAGCAACATCTGTTATGTGCAAACTTCTTAAAATGTCGATCCTCATAAAATTCTACTTAAGGCCAGTTTGTATAAATATACTAAATTGCTTAGTTCTTGTTCGGAAAATCAGTTTATAAAAGAAAATTTGGGGCCAAAATTTAACTAAATTTTTTATACTAAAATTCTTGTTTTAGTAAAATCTTAAAATTTGTAAAATGTTGGTTATAGAAGAAATCCTTTAATTTATTCTTAACAAGATTTCTTCATTTTTAAAAATCTTACTATTTTTACATAAAAGAGTTGGTTTTCCAAAATATCTCAAATAAGGAAACTAAAGCAAATTTAAATATTTATTTTTATTTTAAAACTATGGTCCAACCTAGCTAAAATTCTTTGAAAGAGAACTTTAAGAACAACTGAAAAACGGTAGATCAACTCGATTAATCCTAGAGGGGGGGGGGGTGTGAATAGGTTAATCCACGGGGAAATTAAATATTAACAAGATTATTTTCCTACGAAAATAAATAGTCAACATCCATGAATATTGAACACAAGATATAACGTGGAAACCCTAGAAAAAAATCTCCAGGATGAAAACTACGACACCAACACAAACAGCTCTTTTCACTATGAATCAAAAAGGTACAAGCTGAAATACAAAGGATTTACACCGGTTACCCAACGACGACCTATTTTTCTAGCTTGTGACAACTCCCCGAGCTCCTTTGAGATTCCACAGATCAAAGCTGCTTCAACTCATCGATCCAAGTAGCTCAACGGCTATCTTCTGATTCGAGCAAGTCTTCAGTGTGAATGAATGACCAAAAATATGAAAAAATAGATTCTGAGAGAGTAGCACAATCTAGGTGGTGTATATGCACTTAAGAAGGATCTAAGGCTCTTAGATTGGTGCTAGGGAGTAGACAACGTTTGACGAGATGTATGAAAAATAATGTGTGCCAAACAGTCACTCCTGACTCTCTCAGAAATATTTGGTAGTTGTAAAAACGAAATGCCAAAAGCTTATATACTATGTAGAAAGTTGGCGAGAAAAACGTCTCACGGCGCTCGAGCGCCTTGCGAGCGCATGAGCGCGCTCGAGCGCGCCGTAGGCGCCTAGCGAGCGCCATAAAAGGTTTAGGTTAGGGTTAAGGCATAGGCGCTCAAGCGCTGTTCTAGCGCCATGTGAAGCGCTCGAGCGCTTCTCAAGCGCATGGCAAGCGCTTAAGAGCGCTCAAGCGCTCAAAGGGCGCTACTTGAGCGGAGGCTACTTGAAAAACAAGAGCTAAGCCACAATGGGCCCAGCGCTCGAGCACTCAACGAGCGGAGGCCACTGGATAAGCCAGCGCTTGAGCGCCCAATAGGCGCCTAGCGAGCGCTATATCAGAGCTCGAGCGCCTCACGAGCGCTTAACGAGCAGAGCTCACTGGAATTTTCTCGAGCAACCCAGCGCTCGGGCGCCCATCGAGCGCCAACATAGTGCTCGAGTGCCCCTCGAGCGCCTAGCGAGCGCTGAGAGAAATGGGAAGAAATGCACAGAAAAAAGGGGGCATGCAATAATATGATGAATCCTAAGGCGTCCCAACCCAAACCAAAATACTTACACTTGGTGGTTTTGTTGAAATACCAGAAAGCACGCCAATAACATTTACAATCTCCCCATTTGATATTTCCGGGACAAAACCCCAAAACAAGAAAGTGATACAGGAAAAGAAATATAAAGCTATCCTAAACTAATCACTGAGGCAGATGATCAAGATCAGAAGATGAGGATGCTTCCAATTCCTGATACACATGATGTTAGAAATCAAGCAGTCATAAATTATTGCATATGTAGATAACATGAATCACATGACAGTATTCAAAAATTAATTTTAACACATACATTTAATCCATTAAAACCAAACCAAACTGATATATAGATAACCATGAGTTTTACTACACTGATGTATACATCCAACAGATACATGAGAGTAAACCCCAGAAACCAAAATACATGTGTAGAAACTCCAACTCCCAAAAGATAAGAAAAGAACAACTCCTGCTAAACTACTATCTCCCCCTATCCCATATATACTCCCCCTATCTCTATGTACATCTTCTCCCCCTTTTTTGTCCAGGAAGAAGTTAAGCACCGGAGGAACCAACAGCAGGAGGATCGCCACCGTAGCCGTCGTCGTCCCGAGCTGGACTCGGATAATCGTCCTCAATGCGCCGATGGAGTCGCTGCACCTGGATCTGAAGAGATGCAACATGGGAGCCGAGGTTAGTCACACGTTGCTGGAGGAGATCATGTCCAGAGACAAACTGGCCGTGAAGGAGCTCCTGGCCAGAGTAGAGATCCCGCATGCTAGCGTCGAGAGAGTTGAAGCGGGTGTCGAACCTCTCCAGATGACTCAGAATTGTGATGTAAGCATCACCACTGGAGGAGGGGCCAAAGGAGGAGGAAGGTCCAAAAGATGAGGGACCGGGCTCGGAGGGACCAGGAGGAGTGAGAAAGGACGGAGGAGGGACTAGAGGAGCCGGAGGAGCAGCCTGGGAAGGAGGCAAGAAAATGCTCGGAAAGACAGGTTGAATGGGGGGAAACTCGGGATCCGGTCGGAGATGAAATGGAAGAACATCCGGATCCGCTGAGATGTGAGCATTGCTCAGGTTCTCAGACTGAGCAGAAAAATCGCCTTTCGGATAGACCGAAGGCTCAGAAGGAAAGGTGGGAATGGATCGGCCGTTGCATAGGCGGGTGATGAGAGAGCAAAAAGGAAGACCCGCAGTGCCCTGAGGCTGATGGGCATAATTGGTGATCTGAATCCAGATACGCCGGGGAAGGTCATAGGAGAAACCACACCCAATGGCGTACAGAAGCTCAGCCCGAATGGGCAGAATGTCAGAAGTGTGGCCGGTCAGGTCAAATGATCGAGGCAACTATTTTGTTTAGTGCCCGATATGGAGGAGTGAGGTGGGCCTGTTTGAGAGTGGGTTTGTAGTAGTGGGCACCACCGGTGAGCTCCCGGGTGACCTCACGCTGGATCGGGGCCACAGCCTCGTCAAAAGGATATTGGGGGTCTTGAACAAAAGGAGCCCCCAACAGGGTCGCGATATCCTTAGCAGTGAGGATGAACTGCCGACCCTGGATCCAAGAGGTAAGGGTGTAGGTGTCAAAGGAAATGTCGTGTGTTGGCATAGAATTCCCGAACCATCTCGGGAAACACAACCCAGTGACCCTGGCACGCGCCATTCCAGCCACGCGCGGTGAATTGGACAACGAGGCCGTTATCCACAAAAGTGTGGATATGAACGGTCCGTTCCACCAAAACACCCTGATTGGCTAGAGCAGCGTTCTGCTTCTTAGCCCGGGTGGAGATGAAGGGTTCGTACCTGAGGCGGCTCGGGCGTTTCCACCCCCGGGACTTAGTCCCCGAGGGCTCGCCGACCAAGAAAAACACAAGCCCAACACAAGAAAGGAAAAAACAACCCGCAAGGAGAGCATAGGAGAGAGACGAGAGAGAAAGGAGAGAGAAGAAAAAATGGAGAGGAGAGAAGTACCCATGATGTTGAGCTGAAGAAGACGAGGAGACACCAAAAAGTTTGCCGGAAAAATGAAGGGTCGCCAGAAAAACTCATCGGAAAGAGCAAGGGTCGCTGAAACAGTGCTAGAGAGAAAAAGAGTGAGGAAGAAGTGAGTTGGAGGGGGGACCCACCCTATATATAGGAGACAGTGACCTGGCGCTTGAGCGCCCCATAGGCGCGCATTAGCGTCTGAGCGCTCGAGTGCCTAGCGAGCGCGTGTTAGTGCCTAGGCTCTTGAGCGCCTAGCGTGCGCCCAAGAGCGCTCGAGTGCTCTGCGAGCGCGGTCCACTGTTAAAAACTGCTTCCCCAGGCAGCACCCCAATCCAAAAAACTGACAACCAGACATTCATACAAGCACACAAAATCACACAGTGAAAAGGTATATATGAGAATATATGTGAAGGCACACAAGATGATCCACGAAACTTGCACGATAAGATAGTAAGGATATGAGATCTGTGAACCAAGGCTAACATTAGCCAAATATCTTCGCATGAATTAGAATACGAAATCAGGTTCAGGCTAACTAAGCATGCAGTAACAGGCGCAAGAAGCAATTATGAGACCAATGCATTAAACGTGAACATCGGGACACCCGGATAAATAAGAGCATGAGACTTGAAGAGAAATACGGAAAGACAAACCAAAGACCAAAATACCACAACCGATAAGAAGACAATGAAGTCAAACCGCCTAGAATTTGGACCTTGAGTCTTACGCACAAATCTCAGTCAGGAAAAGAGATAAGGCCAGGCACACAGCCAATATGATTTCAATACTTTTACCTCTTTTTTATTTTATTTTATTTATTTTATTTTATTTAATAAAAGGAGGAGGTGGAGAGAGAATCATTTCAGAAGACGGTATCACCCAGAGGAGATAAGCACAATCTCATAGGCCGTCACAGACATAAGGATTGGAAAAAAGACAAGAGGGAAAGCAATTGATGGTAAACCACAAATATCGGTCAATCAAGCAACCGAAGGAGGGACACAAAGGAAATTAGTTGAAATCAATCTTACAGACCCAACAGGAAATCATGCTCCGAGAGTGCGTGTGTGAATGCATGGAATATACAAAACTTAATTGCCTTGAAACAACCATGATCGACTAGTCTGACAGAAAAAGTACACTTGCTCATGAGAAAGTATCAAGCTACGTGCTAGAACATAAGATAACATACGATAACAAGATTATCAAAGCAGAATTTTGCAAATTTTTATAAGCCAATCACAGGCAAGCAGATAGAACAGGCATACAAGCATGCAACCTAAAAGAATTTAAACATTTTTTTAAAAGAAAAGAAAACACAAGAAAAGAATACACCCAACCCATTAGTCAAGAGAGATTAGGCCAAGAGATAGCCTAAGCGATTCAAACCTAGAGAAATCTAAGGGTTTGGTGAAAATATCTGCTTTTTGATTAAGAGTGGAAATGAACTCGAGAGAGACAACACCATCTTCAACAAGATCGCGGATGAAATAATGACGAATGTCTATGTGTTTGGTGCGCGAGTGTTGGACAGGATTTTTGGAGATATTGATAGCACTCGTGTTATCACAACACAGCCATGGTGCCTTGAGTGAAACCATAATCTTGAAGCATCTGTCTCATCCACAACAATTGTGTGCAACTGCTACCAGCAACAATGTATTCTGCCTCGACAGTAGACAGAGAAATACAGTTTTGCTTTTTACTGAACCAAGCAATCAGACAGTTACCCAAATAGAAACAGCGGCCAGAAGTGCTCTTACGGTCATCTACATTTCCTGCCCAGTCACCATCAGAAAAGGCAGCAAGATCAGTGTTGGTATCATGGGGATACCAGAGACCAAGACTCAAAGTCCCTTTGACATACCTTATGATGTGCTTAACAGCGACGAGATGAGACTCTTTAGGACAGGCTTGAAAGCGAGCACAAACTCCACTAAAAGACAAATCAGGACGACTGGCAGTGAGATATGGGAGGCTACCTATCATACTACGGTACAAGGTAGGGTCGACGTCCTTTCTATCTAAATCTTTTCCATGTTTGACACTAGTACTCATAGGGGTACGGAGTCTTTGGCGGTTTCAAGGCCAAACTTCTTAACCAAGTCGTGAGCATACACAGATTGAGATATAAAGATCCCATCCTTTAATTACCTCACATGGAATCCCAAAAAATGACTTAGTTCCCCTACAAGACTCATCTGAAATTCATGACTCATCTCAGCATCGAAGTAGTGAGAAAGATGATCAGATGTCGAACCGAACACAATGTCATCGACATAGATTTGGGCGATGAACAAATCATCGTCAATCTTCTTGAAGAAGAGAGTGCGATCAGCTCCCCCTTGAATGAAGCTGGAATTTAGGAGATGATCGGTGAGCCTTTCATACCAAGCCCGAGGGGCTTGCTTAAGACCATATAAAGCCTTTCTGAGCCTATACACATGTGGCGGATTGTGAGGATCCTCGAACCCACGTGGCTGCTCAACATAGACTTCCTCTTGGATGATACCATTGAGGAAAGCACTCTTAACGTCCATTTGGTAGAGGTTGAAGTGACGACAACAAGTTATGGCAATGAGAAGTCGAATGGACTCCAAGCGAGCTACGGGAGCAAAGGTCTCATCGAAGTCGATGCCTTCTATTTGTGAATACCCCTGTGCCACGAGTCTAGCCTTGTTTCTAACCACAACCCCATGTTCATCACATTTATTTTTAAAGATCCACTTAGTTCCGATGACATTAATGTGATTAGGTCGAGGGACAGGGTACCATACTTCATTTCTGTCAAATTGTTGAAGCTCTTCTTGCATAGTAATGACTCAATTCTCATCGCTAAGAGCTTCTTCAATCCTCATAGGTTCAACAAGGGAGGTATAGCAGACATAGGTGATTTCGTTTTCATTTTGAGCTTTTCTCCTAGTCAACATGCCATCCCTAGGATTTCCAATGACAAGATCTAGCGGATGATTCAATTTGACCCTAGCTGAAGGTTCTTTGGAGTGCGAGGGAGATCCCTCAGCTTGATGAATCGGTTCACTAATGTTGGAGGCTTCACTTTGTCTAGGGTCAGTCTCAGTCGTTTCACACAGAGTATTTGGAATGGAAAAATCATGGGAGTTAGAACTCTCTCCCTCAAACTCATCCCAAATTTCTTCATTACGAGAGGAGTTCATCTCACACTGTAGAGTCATCGACTACGACATTTGCAGACTCTATGAGAGTCGAGGTTCTCAAGTTGTACACTATTTGTGGAGTATCCCAGAAAGATCCCATCGTCACTCCTAGAATCAAATTTTCCCAAGGACTCACTATCCCTTAGGATGTTACATTTACTACCAAACACTTTAAAGTATTTGACATTGGGCCTTTTTCCATTTCAAATTTCATAGGGAGTATGAGAGGTTCCCAGCCTCAGATACACCCTATTGATGGTGTAGCATGCAGTACTGACAGCCTCTGCCCAAAAATTTCTAGGGACACACCTAGCATGAAGCATAACTCTAGCCATTTTCTGCAGGGTTCTATTTTTTCTCTCCA
Source organism: Heliamphora ciliata (assembly GCA_032360265.1). Lineage (NCBI taxonomy): Eukaryota > Viridiplantae > Streptophyta > Magnoliopsida > Ericales > Sarraceniaceae > Heliamphora > Heliamphora ciliata. Next base: position 24,697 of record JAUMHN010085632.1, read on the forward strand.
CGACTCCATTTTGTTGAGGAGTTCGTGGAGCAGAGAACTCATGCTTAATGCCTTTCTCATCACAGAATTTCTCCACCTCAGAGTTTTCAAACTCCCTACTATGGTCACTTCTAACACGGGTTATGGAATAACCCTTTTCATTTTGAACGGTTTGACACATGATTTTAAAATATGCCCAAAGGTGTCGAACTTTTCTCTCAGGAACCTAACCCAGGTGTACCGAGAGTAGTCGTCAACAACGACAAAAATGTATTTTTTGCCCCCATGGCTTTCAGTTCTAGAGGGACCCATCAAGTCCATGTGTAAGAGTTCAAGGGGTTTGGTGGTGACAACAAGGTTGGTCTTAGTGTGAGTGCATTTAATTTGTTTTCCTTTTTGACAGTCTCCACAGATAAGACCTTTTCCACTGGCCAATTTTGGAACCCCCTTTATGAGTCCCTTTCCAATGATCTTGGATAGATCCACAAAGTTGATGTGCCCCAATCTTTGGTGTCACATTTCAACTTCGTCCAGTAAAATCCTATTGCAAAGAAGTTCAGACTTGGGTACGATGCAATAACAGTTATCAGAAGATCTAACACCTTTAACAATGCATATACCAGATGAATCAATAATAGAACAATTATTTTGAGTAAACTGAACATTATGAGAGTTGTCACAGAATTGACCTATACTCAGAAGATTTGCTTTCAGTCCCTTAACATAAAGCATATCATCAAGATTTGGAATGCCGGGGGACTTGATCATCCCTTTTCCAGCAATCTTTCCCTTATTCCCATCACCAAACGTGACATTTCCTCCTGAGTATTCTTCAAAGGTAACAAACAAGGATTTGTCCCCTGTTATATGACGAGAACATCCACTATCCAAATACCAGAGAGAAGTATTATGCATTTTCAAGGCAGTGTGTGCAACCAGGCAAACATTTATTTTTCTCCTCCAGGATTGTCTATGAGTTTGGTCAGAAGAGTTTTAGTGTGCCTCAACTTCTCAGTTAGGTTCATGTTACGACGAAGAGAATGGTGGTCGAGATTCCTAATCTGATCA
>JAUMHN010085739.1:0-25726 GCA_032360265.1 Heliamphora ciliata
TCTTGAAAAAACGTGAGAATTAATTCTGAATTTTGAATTAATTAAATAAAAAAATATTTAATCGAAATAAATTATTACCTTTCGAAACATATGGGATGAAAAATAATATAAGTAAATGCCTTTAATTACTATTTTAGCTGAAAAATTGAAGAAAAAATTGTGCATTTATTAAATTTTATTTGTTACGCATTTAAATACGAAAAGATGGTTTGGCGACCTAGAATCTTTAGAATCGTGTACACGAAAAGATGTTTGATTGTTTCAGATCGTGTGGTTTTTAAAATTAATAAATTTATTTTAATTAAACGAATTTTTATACCACTAAAAAATATTTTAAAAATCTATGTGAGAGAAAATTTATTCACAGATAAATTATGCGGTCTCCATCACCAGTTTGTAGGCAATGCAATTAAACCCTACGTGTTAGCAGTAAGGCCTTCCTCCCCATCGAACAGATTAATTGCAGTATCGTAAGTACAAACCTCTTTAGAGATAATTCTAGATAATTATTAATATGGATCACTTCTCCAACTGAAGGGTTCATTGCGAAACGATTGATTTGGGATTAGGTGATGGTTAACACTTAACTGTATGTAATAGTATCCTCTCCATCTGAATCACTGCTATTATATACTAGATCAAAACTATGTCAGCTATTTAATTTTATTTGGTAGGGTCAGTTGCCGAGATAGTAAAATTAAAAGGAATTGGCATGTTTAGTCTTATAAAGGTTAGTTGGCACCCTCCCAATGAGGCATGATATTCTCATATTACAAGGCTGCTGGCGAATTAATTTTAAAATGGTAGACGGAACCAAATTAAAATGATTTCAAAATTTTGCTCATTATAATTAACAGTAATTTTTAATTATGTGATTCTCATGATTAAAATGGTTTTTAACCCACTCGATTCTGTACTCAAAGAAAATAAATTTATGGGATCGAATTTTGTTGACTGAAAATGTAACCTCAATATAGCTTTAACTATCACAGGTATTCCTTCAATACCAGAAAATATGTTTGTTTCTAAAAAAGATTCTTCCTCTTGGCCGAAAAGCATGAAGAAGAAAAAGGTTCGAAAATAGGGTAGCACAATTTCAAAGGTAATTGTGGGCCAAGGACTTGTGTGAAAAAGCCGAAAGACAAATATTTTCACTGCAACTAGACCCGACACTAGAAAAAGCTATGTCTAGTATTTCTCAGAAGGCAGAACAAACAGGGTAATTTCTATTCACTAGTTATGGAAATATGTTTAGCGGTGTTATCTACTGGTACCTGGTGTGTAGATACGGGAGCCACTAATCATGTCTGTAATTCATTGCAGGAGTTCTAGGAAACTCGATAACTTAGTGATGGGGAGATTTACCTGCATATGGGCAAAATACAAAGGTAACAATAGTTGCAGTAGGAGATGCCACTCTCAGTATTGGTAGAAATTAGATTTTAATATTGAGAGATTATCTTTATGTACCTTCCATTAGAAGGAACTTAGTTTTCGTTTCTAAATTGGTTAAAGACAGATATTTGGTTTATTTTAATAACTCTATGGTTATTAAGGATAATAAACAGGTTATCTGTTCTGATACATTGGTGGATGATCTTTATGTTATTTTTTTTATCTCTCCTATACTACAACTGATTGAAATGAATAACACATCTAATTTACCATATAGGAGAAAGTTTTCTTCTTTAATGAACTAAACTTTTCTTTGGCACTTTTGCTTGGACCATATTAATCTAAAAGAGATAAACAGACTGGTAGCAAATGGACCTTTGAATTCATTGAAAGTTGAGGCACTTTTAATCTGTGAATCTTACTTAGAAGGTAAAATGATCAAGAGGTCCTTTTTGGCCAAAGACTATAGAGCTAAAGAACCGTTAAAGCTGGTTCATTCTGATGTGTGATCATATGACAATTTGGGCTAGAGGTGGCTTTGAGTACTTCGTCAGTTTCATTGATGACTACTCAAGGTATAGATACATTTATCTGATGCATTGTAAGTCTGAATGCTTTAAGAAATTCAAAGAATTCAAGGCAATGGTGGAGAAACGTCTAGGTAAAAGTATCAAATCACTACGATCCGACCGTAGTGAGGAATATCTCTTTGGAGAGTTGAAGGATTACTTGCATTATTAGTCATTTTGATAGTATCCTCATCACATGATTGATATATATCAAAATATTCTCTTTCTACACACGTGTGGAATGAACATGCTTAATCTAATATCCAATCTAATTTTTTCGTACCTGGAGTAACTGTAAACACATTTTCCTTCTTCATGGTTGGAAACTTCTAAAACCACTATATCTGATCATTGTTCTTTCCCCTTGTTCGCCTTGCACTTCAGACAATTTCTCTTCAGATGGCATTTCTTGTCACAAGAGTAACACGTGACTTTGTAACCCTTTCACTTGGAACGTCATTTCTTCTTGGACTCCCCATGCCTCATTGTCGTTCTGCCTCTGATTTCTTCATTGTCTGATGCAACCATGACCTCTTCTCCTAATGATCTCTCGCTCTCCCTCATCTTCAATATCTCATGAGATATGAGAGCAACAACAACCTCATTTAAATTACGGGTATCTTTTTCAATCATTAGTGTTATACTCAGATAGTCGTATGATGAAAGTAAGGAAACCAATAGGAGAATTACTTTATCCCCATCCTTAATTTTTGCGCTAATCAAATCTAATTTTGTCAATATCCTGTTAAACTCCTCCAAATGGTCTATAAAGTTTGATTCCCTATCATCTGAAGTGCATATAGTTATTTCTTTAAACACGAGTGATTTGTCAATACGATGGACTTGTATTTACCCTCCAACTTAGCCCAAAGTTTCATCAATTTACTTTCGTTGATGACTTTTCGATTAATGATATTTTCGAGATACAACTGTATTGTATTGTTTGCCAAGTCCTCATCTCTTCCCACTCTACATCATTATTTTTGATTTTCTTGATTTTTTTCTAAGACTTTTGAACAGTCCTTCGCACGTCAAAAAATATTCTTCACCCTTTACTACCATAAAGTAAAGTTGTTGTGAGCGCTAAAAAATTATATCACGAAACCTGAATTCTTCAATGCCATTAACTTTGTATATGACAATCCACCATAATTTGAATTCATCGAAATACCTTGTATGTGCAACCTTGTTAGACACAGTCCAAATCGCCTCTGATTCTACTTGATTGCTTCCTATTGCCTTTAATAACACCCAATCAATTCCAATCGATGCCAGTTTGTCTAATTTAACAAAACAATGCAGAATTTAAAAAATTTGACAGTACCAATAAATTCATAGTGCTAAAAAACCTTAATAAACACATTCTCCTTTAATTATTCGCTATATATATAAACTAATATAGCGAAGTAATTTTGAACCGTCAATTTTAATTCTCCGTGACACACTTGATCAAAATTCCAAAACAACCAAAAATCTAATCCACCAAGGTTAGGTTGCCTCATCACTCGGTAATAAAACGAAAGTATAGTAGCCTCGAATCAACAAAAGTCGGTGCATTATCCAATTACCTTGCACGCCACTGCTGTGAATTCAATTGTGTCGCCCAACAATATCAGTACATCCCAACGTCATTTTTTTGTATAAAATTAAATATTTTCAATTTATACGATACGAAATTAAAAATTATACCTTACTTTGATCACTCACCATGATTTTGAATCTTCAATCGTTGACTTTAAAACCACTTATTGAGATTTAATTACCAATTTTCAAATCAAAGTGGAGGCAAATATCTATGAATAAAAAAAGAGAATAATAAATACCAAAAACTTATGTGGTTTGATTTACACTAGCCTATGTTCGCGAACGAAATAGCGAATATTTACATTACGTCATATGTAAAAAAGTACAATTATTCTTTTCTTTTTATTAGTTAACCTCTCAATTTATTTTTCTTGTAATTCTAAAGTTCTTACAAATGTTCTATTTATAAATACACATAAAAACTCTAAAAGCACATAAGTTCATATAATTATAAATTTTATATATAATAAATTATTAGTTGGCTCACAATCCCACGGTAACCTAACTATACATAAATAAATAAATAAAAAAGATAATAATACCCGCCTAATAAAATACGAGCCCAAAAAAGTATATGTTTTATTTTATTCTTTTGGGAGACGGTGAGTATAATTTATACACATAGGCAGAGATCTCAACCACAACTGATTGAGAGGATTTATAAGGAAAATCTGTGTTGGGTTGGGCCTTTAGAAAAGGGGACAAGGGTTGAAATGCACAAGTCCCAAATATATCCAATCAATTCCCTGATGTTAGTTAAATCCAATTGATTAAAGAGTAAGGTTCGAAAAAAAATAATAAAGACATTTGACTTATTTCTATTTTTTTTTAGACTTTTTCATCTTTTAAGTCACAATTTTTTTTTTTAATTCGCATTGATAAGAGAAATTAAAAATAATAATTTTTCTGATCAAATGACAAAAATATTCACTAAAAATAAAAATTAGCATATATAAATCTAACTTATTGGATTATTTGATTTTATTTTTATCTTTTAAAATTTTTATTTTTTTGTTATTTTTTTTACTGTTTAGTTCATCTCGATGAAAGTAGTCTAAAAAAAATTATTAAAAGATAAAAGAATTATTAAATATAAAAATAATATAAAATAAATAAATAAGATATTATTTTAGACGAAAGCCTAATTAATACATAAAAAGAGAGGGCAGAAAATATTCTAATATGATAAGTAGGTGGATTAAAATCAGGTACTTGTCGAATTGTCACGCATGCCGTGTGTTGCATATCAAGTTGACATATAGCACATATTTTATTTTTGATTTTTTAACGACATTAATTAGATAGCTACACGAAAAGGACCCAAATTGGCTTGATTGACTTTGCGATTTTGAGTTTGTGGTCATCATAAATTTGGTTTGGTTTGGTTTGGTAAGACATATTAAGCCTAATTGCCAAAACCCATCATACTACCTAATAAAATTCAAACGACTTCCGACCCCATTGCCAACTAATACTGCAAAATGTTTGCCTATTTCAATTATGGCTTCTTTTTTTAATGCAGGTTTCTATTGGCTTTTTTTTTTTCATGTGCATTCATTCTTTAATCAACACTCACAATTTTGTTTATTTTGATAAAAACATATTTTTAATTTTATTTTCTAGTGTTTCGTACGATAGAATATTATTTTGGAAAAAGCAAATTTGAATTAATTAGAATATAATTTTTAGCTAACTTTGGAGCTAAATATCTTTGTATTGGAATAATCTTTTTAGATAATTCTAAGTTCTAATTAGTTTATCTCCATTAGTAAAATAATTGTGGATTTTGTAGCATGCAAAATTATTAATGAGTGAATGAGAAATTAATTAAAAAAATGTGTTATTAAAGTTGACAAAATATTTGTAACTTGATACAATCTCACATTGCTTGAGAGATAAAAAGTTAATCAACTTATAAAGCTCAAGTTGGAATTTAGGTTTGGGCCCAAGGGGTACCAAGTTCGAGATCCGAAATCCGAAGCGGGTCGCGGGTTGTGGGCTGTGGGTTGTGGGTTGTGGATAATTCGGATCAAGGGAGATAAAAAGTTAATCAACATATAAAGCTCAAGTTGGAATTTAGGTTTGGGCCCAAGGGTTACCAAGTTCGAGATCCGAAATCCGAAGCGGGTCGCGGGTTGTGGGCTGTGGATTGTGGGTTGTGGATAATTCGGATCAACCCTTATCTTTTTGTGAAAATATCATTTGATTAAAATTTGGAATTTAAATTATTTAAATTTTAAATATTTAAGTTATTACTTTTTACCGATGACTAACCGTTGAAGTTAGAATGGGCCGATCTGCGACCATTGGAGTCAAACTGTTGGAAGTCAAATGATTTGCGCCTGTTGGGCAGTCCAACCGCCAGGCCGGACCGGTGTCATGTCGGTTTGTTTTAAACAAAACCATCACCTATAATGCCAATAAAAAGGCTGTTTCGGCACCCATTTTCGACATCTAAAAGACAACCTCCATTTATGAAACTCTATTTATGCATTTCCATCACTACTCGGTTTCCGAGAAAGTTCAAGCATAGCAACGTTCGTTGGTATGCAAATTGTCGTGCTTCCCCTGTACACGTGGATCGTTTTATTTTGGAGGCAGACGTTTGTTCAATCGCAAGCACCGAGGTGAGGACATAATTTGTCTTAAAGAGATATCATTCAATACTAGACTCGATCCCAATCAATTCTAAAATTGTTCTATAAGACTGTTTCATTTTTTATATTTTAACAAAACCAGTATTTTGTTCTTCATTTCTGCTCTGTTTCGGGTTTTATGTTTTGTTCCCGTATTTATTTAATTCAGTACTGTTTTCTTTTAGTTTATGTATACAGGAGACTATTTTACAAAATAGTGTTTGTGTTTTATTTTTTTGTTTTTCGAAAAATAGTGTTTTCTGCTTAGTTTCTGGTTAGTTAATTTCTGTTCTGTTTTCTTTTGTAATACAGATTCTAAAAAATAATTTATCAGTTTGCATCTATTGTTATTATTTTTTTACAATATACCAAAATCAGATCTGTTTAATTCAAATTTAGTATTACTTAATTTTTTTATATATATTTTAGTATTGTCCCAGTTTTGTTAAAAAACCAACAAATTATTGTGTTTCAGTATTATAACCAACATATTAAAGTCAAGCAATTTTCTTCAAACCTAAATATACATAATATTACACCAATACTATGTGTTCCCACCACCGTAACTATTATTACCACTCCATCACCATTCAGCCATTGTTCATGTCAACACCCAACCACTACATTGTTTGCCACCATGGATGGCATGTTTTTTTAGTGTTGCAGCCCTACTATTCGGCTCTATTTCGCATGAGTATTTTTTGCCCCAGATAAAAAATGGAGAGAATACGAATATTTATTTATTTTATTGGATTGTTTTCGTTCCGCCTCCTATTATACTAAATAAATAATGTTTCTTTATAAATCTATATTTAATTAGCTTTTTAACAATATAATAAGATTAAAATACAAAAATATTATACTTATTATTTTTATTTTTCTACTTGTATTTTTTATGCTTTATTTCCTTAATTCTAATCATTTATTATCTTCTTATACCATATCGTATCATTTTTAGTATCATTTACTTTAAAATTTGAGAAACACCCTGGTATGACTATAAACCCGCCCCCATTTCTGTCACTTTTCTAATATTTCTGTTATGCTCCCACTCGGACTGAATAATATATGAGTTGGGAATGAGATATTAAATTCCCACATTTGCTTTAGTCTGTTGTCATTCCTGGTCATCACTATTATCGACAGTCCTGCAACTCCTCCCGCTACAGGTATTTCACCCTAGTGTGTTTACTATGTGGGATCCTCGATCCGGAATGCTGCGATCTTTTTACCATGACCTCACCACTAGCTTTGCTCCCAACCATTGGCCCTCTACAACTACCACTGCTATTACCACTATCACCCCACAACTACAGACTGTAACCGGTGCCATCACTACACGTTGACATTGAACGAATCAGAATCTTAGAAAACAATGATGGTACATATGAATTCAATCAAGCAAGGCGCAAAACAAGAACAGCGTACAACAAAAAACTATGCTGCGTCGATGCGTCCGGACAGAACTTGGTAAGGAAAAACCCTAGTTTTTTTCGAATCCCAAAAACTGAAACCTGGTACATCCATAAGGCAGAATATGGATTATACATGCGTGATACCTCTGGTTTGATCATGTTTTAGCACTTGAATTTGAATCCAAAGATCAACACGGCAATTAATCGATAATATTTTCTCTGCTCAGATCTTCTGCTGTATTTTCAGATGCCGAAACAAGAACAGAGTGTGGGCTTTGATCCTTCTTTGTTCTAAACCCTATCTGGCTACCTCTTATTTTTCTCTGTCTCACGAGGAAACCCTAAAGAGACTGAATGTATGTATCACGCTTGTTATTGCGGTCAGGGTTATAACAGCATATATATAAGTTATAGTAGCAACCTAAGAAGTAAATAAAAGATGGATTTCTAATGTAATTAGAAAATCCTATTTCAACTCAGAAATAATTTTTCAAAAACATAAATTACAATTCATATTACTAAAGAATCGTAATTGTACTTCTGGCCTTATTATCAAAACTAAACTTTTGAGCTCCTGTTATTAAATGCTTATCATTCTCTCCGCGTTAAAATTACATATACCCGTTGATTAAATTAAATTACTAACCATCATATTTAATCGACCTCTTACATAAATCCTTAAGACCATCCACTTAACTTATTAGATATATCGAATTATTAAATCCACTTACAAGATTTGACATAATCAAAACTTATATACTTCCTTAAGGGAGTATTATCAATCTCTATTCGGAACGTGGATTTCGTTAATAATTAATATTCACCATATAAGTAATGTAGTTATCCAACTCACCGGGATTATGAACTCTTAAAAGATCGCACCCTTTAATGAATCAAAATAATAAATATTAAATATATTTTGGAATTAAGAGTATAAACACTTATAATAACCATGAGGTGTGAATTAATTTATATAGTTAATATAAAATTAATTACCCCAATACGGTTCTGTTTAATAAACAAAAACTATAATATCACAATGAGTCAGAACTGTAATTGAAACAATACCGTTCTCCGTAATCAAAACAGATTTACTAAAACACTGTACTAGAACCTTACCGATGGCGTGTCCAAATCCATCTAAGACTGAACCGAAACTTATATTCTATAAGAACCGATAATCTAGTCATTCGTGTGTAAGCTGAACTGTACACACAAGATTAATTACTATATAGAAAAAAACACTCATGTACAAAATTAAATAAATAATAAAATGCATACAATTCTCATTAAAATAGAAAATTAAACTTTATTAATAAATAAAATTAAATACTAAAATCAAAACATGGTTTCTAATATACAACCCTAACAGACATCCCAAATTATAATTATAGTGTGAAGTATTTTTTTTAATTTAGTAAATGTGAATTAAATTTTTTTTATATAATTATTTGAAAATGTGGAAAGTACTGATCGCATTCTTTATTAACCAAACGCTAAAAAGATGTCTTACAACTTATTTCAAGGTTGTAGTCAAACTGTACAATAAAAGAATTTATTGTTTTATGCAAAGATTTCATTGAAAATTATTTTTCTTTAAATCTCCTAAAAGAATTTTTCACCTTTTTTTACGACGTGACAAAAAAAAAAAAAAAAAGAAGAAGAAGAAGAAGAAGAAGAAGAAGAAGAAGAGGAAGATGCTGCTGCATGTTAACTATCTATCTAGAACAGGACACGATGGCGGGCTGCGGAATGGCCAAGTCTAACCAACTTGGTATTCAAAGCCTCAGGCCCACTTAAGACTAATCAGAGCCCGTTAAAATAATGAAGTCATTGGCCCAATTTGGTATAATTTTTCTATTTTTGCTTATTTTTGTATCTTCTAGATTTTTCAATCTTTTTTTTTTTGAATCATATGACAAATTTTAGAAGTACAAAAATAATAATCAAATGATGAAAATATACTAAAGATGAAAATAAAATATATAAAATTTGACCTATTGGTTTATTTAGACTTAATCATATGGATGAGAGAAATCACAAAATTTTAAAAAACTATTCAAGAGATGAAAAGTTCACTAAAAACAAAAAATGATAAAAATTTACTAAAAATGAAAATAAGATACATAAAATTTGACCTATTGATTTATTTTGACTTATTCATATCAATAAGAGAAATCACAAAGTTTTAAAAAAAAATTATTCAAGAAATGAAAAGTTTACTAAAAATGAAATCAAACAATATAAAATTTGACCAATAGACTCATTTTTGACTTTTTAAATTTTTTTTATAGTTCGGTAAAAAGACCTTATTTTTTTGACTTGTTTCGATGAGAGTAATCAACAAAGTGTAATAGTTTAATTAAATAATTTAAAACAATCTATAAATAATAAAAATAAGAAAAAAATTAAACAAATAAACAATTATTACATATGTTAGCTCTATATTTAAATTTAGAAAAATATGACAAAAGTTATTACGCCCCGAAACTCGGGTCACTCAAACCATCAAAGAGGAACCCATTTTAAGATTTCAAGATTCAACAAAACCACCCGAATCCACACAGGTCCAAGAATGTAAATGAATGCAAGTTTTAAACATTTGAAAAATGCTTTTTCGAGAGTTTATTTTACATAAAAGAACAGCCCAAAATATTAAGGTCACGGTTCCCAAGAACCAAGTTTTAAAATAAACAAACAAAATTTTCAGAAAACTACCTAGACCACTTGATCGTTCAAAAGACTGCTCGATCGGTCTCTGCAAGCCCACCAATTTTTCACTTGAAACACCACTCTTAAAAGCTCAACATTCAAACTTTTTCTCCTTCCATTTAAAAACCTTCAAGACATAACAAGCCAACAAAAACATGTATAAAATCACCCTCGAAACACAAGTTTGATATAAAGTATAAAACCAACCGAAAATGATAACCGTTACATACGAATATGAAAACATATAACCAACCCATGGTTCCTCTCACAAGCATACAACATACATGCATGGATAACCAAGACTTTAAGGCTTATACGACATGTTTTCAAGTACAAAACTTATAACTTCATTACATGATCCAAATACACAACGATATTAATGACCGATTAACAAAACTACTAAAATCAACAAAAAAAAAAAAAGATTTTGTCTTTGCCTCCTCTAGGGCTCACCGAGATCTATCTACATGGTTAAATTCATCTGAAAGTTTTTAAATCTCATAACGTGAGCCGAAATCAAATAGGAACAGACTAGCATGAATTAAAAGTATAATATGCAATCGCGAATTATATGAACAATTTGACCACACAAGTCTTAAAACGGTTTTCCATCCTTAAAATCCACAAGTTTTTATATAATCCAATAACATCTGATAATTTAAGAATATAAACCACACAGTATTTTTCAACCCAATTTCCACAACCCACAATGATTCAAATAATGCAATTCTTTACGAGCTTTCACCGTAGGATCAATATTCGCCCATAATAATGCATTTCTTTATGGGTTTTCACCGTATGACCAATATTTGCCCCCAATGATGCATGAATTAACAAAACGTTTGTACGCACCCAGCCATGTATAAACATCAAAACACATATAGCAATGCCATCCATCTAACCATGGAGACCAATCAACGTTAAAAACCCAGCTCAACCCCAAATGTTAGCTCCAAACCTTCAAAACTATGTTTTCGCAACATACAGTGAATTCTTTCAATTTTCAAAACTCATCCATTTGAAAACAACAGACACATATGTCCACCAACATTGTAGTAAACCACAAAAAAACGCATAACATGCTTTTTATCCAACCGAATATAGTTTAAACATGAGTTAAACATTTGTAACATTTTAAAACGGTAAAAACGTTTATAAATTACACGTGGTACCCTTTTAAAGCAAGATAGTCTAGAATCCTACCTCAAAGAGTTAAAAACTCGACGCTTCAAGCACTGGGGATAAATCAAAGTCACGAAAAAGTAATTCCATTCTAATGAACGCGAAGCATACGGTGCGTATAGTAAGGATCGACTATCCCCACGTCAAGAGCCGGGCCCGAACCAAGGTAAAAGCTAGAGAGAATGTAGAGGATTTAGTTTTTTTTTTCAAGTAAGAGAAAATGAAGTTTGCAAGAGAAGCTTTTTGATTCAAAAATCAAGACTATGAGCTGTCTTATACACTGCCCATGCAGACAGACCGCTAGAGCGGTCTAAACACCAATCTAGCGGTTCTACCCAGAAAGGTTTTTCAACTTTTTGTTGTGATATCCGATAGGACCGATATTGAAACCAGCGTGCACTCTAAGTCAACACATGCATAAAACATATAGAAATATATATTTTCTATAACGATTAAAAATGAGAAACAACGCGTTCCATATATATATAACAAAAATGAAAGGAACCGGATCTCACAACTCTCCCCCTTAAGTAATTTCACCCACGAAATTCGTTACGTTATCAAGAAGAAAACAATTCCAAATACCTGTCACGGACTTCGAATTCAAGCTCCCAACACTTTCTCATTCGTATCCAAAATCCTCACCGGTCATTCCTTAAAAGAAACATCCTCATCGACTCGTAACTCAACCCAATCCAAGATATGTGACGGGTTAGGCTCGTATTTTTGAAGCATGGAAACGTGAAACACGTTGTGCATAGAAGATAACTGAGGACCCAAAGCCAGACGCTATGCCACCTCTCCAATCCTTTCTAGGATTTCAAACGGCCCAATAAAACGCAGCGATAACTTTCCGCGATGGCCAAACCTCATCAAACCTCGGCATGGCGAAACATTCAAAAACACGTGGTCCCCCGCCCAGACTCTAAAGGCCTCCTCCTCTGATCGGCGTAATTCTTTTGGTGACTCTAGACCGTGACCAAGCGTTGGTGAATCGTAGTGATTTTCTCTATTGTTTTTCGCACTAAGTCGAGTCCCAAAATTGCGGCTTCTCTCGCATCTACCCAACACACTGGTGACCTACACAGTATACCATATAAAGTCTCGAAAGGCACCATTCTAATGCTAGATTGATAATTATTATTGTACACAAACTCTGCCAATGGTAAGTAATCCTCTCAAGAACCCGAAAAGTCAAGTACACAGCTCTCAGCATGTCCTCCAATATCTGTATTGTACGCTCAGATTGACTGTCCGTCTGAAGATGAAAAACAGTGCTGAAAAGCAAATTCGTCCCCAAAGCTACTTGAAGACTCTGCCAAAAGTGCGATGTAAAGCACGGGTCTTGGTTGGAAACAATAGATACAGGTACTCCGTGTAACCGAACATTCTCACTGACATACAGCCTACTCAACTTGTCCAACGAATCCTTCACACGAATGGGAAGAAAATATGCAGACTTTGTCAATCTATAAACTACAACCCAAATAGCATCGTGCCCCTTAGGCGATCTAGGAAGTTCAGACACAAAATTTATAGTAATGTTTTCCCACTTCCATTCTGATATTGGCAACGGATGTAACAACCCTACTGGTCTTTCATGTTTTGCCTTCACTTGCTGACAAGTAAGGTATCAAGAAACAAATTGAACCACATCCCTCTTCATTCTCTACCACTAGAACTGGCGACGCAGATCATGACATATCTTGGTGCCTCCCGGGTGCACTGCAAGACGAGAATGGTGGAAGTCCCATAACACATCATCGCGGCACAATTCTGGCACAAACACTCTCCTACTAAACCTTAAACTCTGATCTAGACTCACAACCCATCCCTCGGTGTCTCCCCCACTGGTAACATGATCCTGAAACATTTGAGCTTCCTAATTTATCTGTTGAGCCTCCTGAACACAGGAAATCAACAAGGGTCGCGAAACCACTGAAAACAAGGTCGCACCCTCCTCTGTCTCCCTGAGACACGAGTCAAACTCACCAACCTCCTCTCGCATGGTAATAGAAGCCAATGAACCATGAGGTCTCCTGCTAAAAGCATCGGCCATGATATTGGCCTTGTCAAGGTGATACTGGAGATCAAAGTCATAGTCCTCCATAAACTCCATCCACCGTTTCTAGCGTAGATTTAGGTCCTTCTGCGAAAACAAGTATTTTAAACTCTTGTGATCCGAGAAAACCTCAAAATGTTCACCGTACAAATAGAGCTACTATGCCTTCAAGGCAAAAATCATGGTTGCTAATTCCAAATCGTGTGTTGAATAATTCTACTCGTGCGTCTTCAATTGTTGAGATTCGTAAGCTACAACCTTATCCTCCTGCATCAAGACACACCCAAACCCATCATGCAACACATCACAATATACTGTATAACCCAAACCTCGTTCTGAAATAACCCACACTGGTGCAGTTGTCAACCTCTTTTTCATTTCTTGAAAAGCTAACTCAAAAGACTCACTCCAAACAAACTTGACTCCCTTCCGCGTAAGGCGAGTCATCAGCATGGCGAGTCAAGAAAAATTCTTCACGAATCGTCGGTAATAGCCTGCCAAATCTAAAAAGATACGAATCTCAAACACACTTTTTAGATGTTCCCAATTCATCACTACGTCGGTCTTTAAAGAATCCACATATACTCTCGATACCATTTGTCAAAGAAACTTCACCTTAGGCATCTAAAATTCACACTTCTAAAACTTCGCATATAGTCGATGCTCCCTCAAAAGCTACAGAGCAATATGTAGATGTTCCTCATGCATCTCCCTTGACGGTGAGTAGATAAGAATATCGTCCACAAACACAACCACAAAACTGCCAGGACACGGGTGGAATATGTGGTTCATCAAGTCCATGAATGTCGCGGGAGCATTCGTCAAGCCAAATGGCATAACCAAAAACTCGTAGTAATCATAACGAGTTCGGAAGGTGGTCTTTGCTATATCCTTGTGAGACTCGGACCCATTTTTCGACGCGCGTATGGTGTTTTCATTGCTGCATGTTTTTATGAGTTTAGATGCATGATCGGGGTTAGATATGCATGCAGGGCAGGTTCCCAGGGCCGTGGGGTGTTACGGCGCGAATTTTGAAAAATTTCAAAAAAAATATATTTTGGAGGCATATAAATATTTGGAGTTAGATATTTTCAAAAGTTATTTTCAAAACTTAACTCTTAAGTTTCCTCTTTTTTCTCTCTGCCTTCTCTCTAACTTCTCGGGTGCCCGGGGTTCGATTTTCAACGATCAAACTGCGGATTCTTGGTATCGACATCGAGGGCTATGCAACCATTCGCTCAGATTTTAATTTCGGTGAAGCTCGATTTTGCACATAGTTCGAGACATCAAGTTTTTAAGTCACCGAGGTAGGATTCTAGACCTGTATGTTTTATAAGGGTGCTATGTGTAATCGGGTGTATTTTTACTGGTCGAATTGCTGTAGATTTGATTTTCTGTAAAAGTTGGGTTTTTGGGTTAAAAATCGATTTTATGTCGATTTTGGTGGATCGAATTGGGTTTTGAGTTGTTTATTTTGAGATTTTGTGGTAGTTTCAGGTTTAGGCACGTCCGAGGGTGTCGAGATAGTGTTTAAAGGCTTAGATTTGTGGTTTAGAAGGTGGTTTGTGAGTGTTTGAGAGTTTGGGGGCCAAGAACACTCAAGAATAGAAAATCTGGGTTTCTCTCGGGTGGTAGCTCGCTCGAGCGCCCGATGTCCGCTCGAGCAGACTGGCTGCGCAGGGTCATTTTGTTTTGATGTTATCTCCCTCGTTCGGACTCAGAATTAGGTCGTTCTTGTACTCAAATTGAAGCCCCAGAAGTTTTCTTTCCAATGACACCTCTCTCACCTTAAAATTCTTTTTATAGAAAAATTTATGATCAAAAGAGTGAAGGTGTGTCAAGATTTTCAAACCGTTTTTTATCCATTTTTGGCCGAATGTTTGGGAACAGGTTATTTTTCATCCTTGTTGGCCCTTTTGACCTAATTCCATGTTCTGTGGGATGTTGTGGTGTTCTTGTAGGTGTTGTGGGCTTGTGTTGCGCGTGTGTGGGCGTCGTGGGCTTGTGTTGGGCGTATGTGGGTTTGTATTGGCCGTGTTGGGCGTGTGTTGGTCTGGGTTATGATATGAGGTGGTTGGGCCTTGGTTTCCAATGGGTGTCCTATGGTATTCAATTGATTAATTTATGGGAATTAGTCGATTCAAATACCTGTGGATTCTTTTTGGGGTTTGGTTGGTTGTGTGATGACTTCGGGAGTCGTGTGGTGGCCTGTCGGTCGATTGGATTATGGGGCTCGATCGACTGCTCTCCTCTAGTGATTTTTAGTTGATTAGATTATGGGGTCCTGTCAATTGAAGTCACGGAGAGGGTGTTGGTCAGTTCATGCGGGGTGTTGGTGCACAGTTGTGTGCGTGGTGGTTCGTGTATCGTTGTGTGCGTGGTGGTTCGTGCATCGTTGCATGCGGGGGTTTTATTTTGTTTCTCGATTTGAGTTTTCTTCCAGCGTTGACCGCTCGAGCGGTGGTTGAGCGCTCGAGCGGGGTGGTGCCAGAGTGTTGGGTCGGTGGTTAACCGCTCGAGCAGTGGTGGTGCGCTCAAGTGGGGTGATGGCTGAGGGGTTTGTCGGTAGGGGACCGCTCGAGCGGTGGTTGAGCGCTCGAGCGCTTGGGCTGTGTTGGCCTCTGGGTTAGGTTTTGGTTTTGGTTTTCCTTATCGTTGGTTATCCCGGTGAGTGGATGGGTCGTTCGGGTATCGAATGACAGTGTGTGTGGCATGTGATGTCGTATCGGCTTATGTGACGGGTGGCATCGTGATGTGGTTATATATGGCTAGGTTCATTTATAACTGTTTATTTATGTACGAAATATGTAAGTGGATTACATTGATATGATAACGTTATATGTAACGTGATTTATGCTTTAAAACTCAGAGTTTTATAGGCACGTGATGAGGTTTGTGAAACATAGTGATAGTACGTGATTTTATGCAGTTAAATCCTGATTAGGTTATGCATAGTTGTATGGGATAAGATAGTAGAACATGTGGTTCTGTGAATGTTAGCTCTGGCTGACGGTGCATTCGATAGGGCTGCGGTCCATCGGTGAAAGTCTGTAAAGGTGCATGGTAGGGCGGAGGTCCTTCGGTTAAAGTCCGTGAAGGTTAGGGCTGAGGTCCTTCGGTTGAAGTCCGTAAAGGTGCATGGTAGGGCTGAGGTCCTTCAGTTGAAGTCCGTAAATGTACATTGATTGGGGCTGCGGTCCATCGGTGAAAGTCCGAGAAGGTTCATGAAGCGCATGTACTGCATTATGGGACGGATAGACCAATTTTCAAACTATTTTAAGAGTCGTGTGAATCGCGATCTAAAAACCTTGTTCAACTGTTTTCAAGGCTCCTGTGAGTGAGTCAAAACATGGTTTGTATCCTTGCTTTCCCTTGCATGTGAAATTGTTTTCAAAGCTTGAAAGAGAGTCTAAACCTACATTTTGATTTCCTAGCATGTTTTGTTTATACTGCATGCCTATCTAGTTTTTGCTGAGATTTGGCTCACGGTGTGAGATTTTGATTTCCTTCAGGTACCAGTCACGCAGGTTGATCTGGAGGTGCCGGAAGAGGTGGAAGAGTGTAGTCTTCTTTTTTGCTAGTTTTGTTACATGTATGTTGTAACATGTTTTCCGGCGTTGGAGCCTTGTAATGTATGTCATTTGGCGTTTATATACAATGCATGTATGTTTACATTGAGAGTGTATTCTCAGGCTGTGTATTATGTTGTTTGTTTATGGGTGTTTCACGTGATCCGGAGTTTAGGGCCTGACAATCCTCCTCCTGGATCCTCAACTGGTGATATTTCAATCTCAAATCAATCTTAGAAAAGCAGCATGAACCCTTTAATTGATCAAACAAGTCATCAATCCTCATTATAGGATACTTATTTTTCACCGTTACCCGATTCAGCTTCTGATAGTCAATACACAATCTCAAGGACCCATCTTTCTCCTTGGTAAAGAAAGCCCGAGCTCCCCACGACGACGTACTTGGGCGTACAAATCCCTTATTAAGCAACTCCTGAAGCTGTATCTTAAGCTCTCGTAACTCTGCTAGTGCAAAACGGTAAGACGACATCAAAATAGGGAAGGCTCCTAAAATAAGATCGATAGAAAACTCTATCTCATGACTCAGCGACAACTCAAAAAGATCGTCAGGGAAGACATCTAGATTGTAGCAAACCACAGGGGAAAACTCTCTTCGAACTCCAACAGCCTCATCAAACATGAGAGCAGAAAAGAGAAAACTAAGGTTTCCTTGATTTCGCATAACACCGGGTATAGGCACCTAATCGTCATCCTGATCACCCACGAAACAAAAATAATAATCCTCAGGTGTACAAATCGATACTCTCCGTCGATCACAGTTGATAAAGGCACAATAGGTGGTCAACCAATCTATCCTTAGGATGACATCAAATGTGGTCATGTCAAGAATTATGAAGTCAAACTCTAAACAGCGGCCGGCGACCTCTAACTTACAGGATCTATAGACTAACACCATATTCCCACTGATCGGGGTCTCTACACACAATGTGCTACCCATCGAGCCTATCTTTAACCCCAAAGTAGATGCAAAAGCAGATGATATAAAAGAATACGATGATCCTGTGTCGATGAGAACTTTGGCCCAAGATTTGTACACTAAGAGAGTACTTTTGATAACTGAGGTAGTCGCTTTAGCATCAGACACAACTGGTGCCATGGAATAACTAGGATCTATAAGCCGTACACATTACCCTACGGGCCCTTGGTCTGCCCATCATATCTCTGCGCTACGAGTTGTTGCACTGACTGTACTGAGGCACCCCCTTCGGTAACCCTAAAAGTCTGGGCTGCTTGCTGCCGATAAGCCTGTTGTTCTTGTGCAGACTGAACAACTAGTGCACCTGCCGTGCTCTATGCACTCCATCCTTGAAGAAAGCTCCTACGAAAATGTCCCAACTAGCCACACCCAAAACAAGTTGGTGGCTCTCTTCCTTGAAACTGAATAGGTATTGAACTCTAAAACTACCTCTTCTATGGACAATCCGTCACACGATGCCCTGGTTGCCTGTACCGATAACAGATGAGCTCCCTCTTCTCTAGTCTCCCTAAGGAAGCTACTAAGGGTGCTGGTGTACAAACTGCAACTATGACCTAGAAGGATGAGAACCAGGGCTCAAGGACCTCAGCCTTTTGTTGGAGCGCCCATCTGACTGTGCATCCGTTCCACTCTACGGTGCCCTGACCTCCCTGGGTCTACGAGTCTCACTCAAAGTGTTCTCAATTGTAGCTGCCGACTCCACCAGCTTTATAAAGACACGCAGTCTCAATCCTTCCACCCATTCCCTAATCGCAAGCCTCAAACCCCTCTTAAACCTTTTTTAACAGAGCTTGTCAGTAGCCATAGATTCCTGTGCAAAGTAGGACAAACTAGTAAACCTGGCTTCGCACTACACAACATTCATCGTCCCCTAGTGAGAGAATAGAA
Organism: Heliamphora ciliata; assembly: GCA_032360265.1. Classification (NCBI taxonomy): domain Eukaryota; kingdom Viridiplantae; phylum Streptophyta; class Magnoliopsida; order Ericales; family Sarraceniaceae; genus Heliamphora; species Heliamphora ciliata. Next base: position 19,010 of record JAUMHN010085739.1, read on the forward strand.
CTCCTCTCGGTAGGTTTCCCTTGAGGACTCAGGAAAGTATTTCTCCAAATATACTTTGGTAAAAGCTGCCCACGTTCCATCCACGGTAGTTTTGGCAAATTTCCACCATTTGTGGGCGTCATCCCTCAGCTGAAAAGTGGTAAACGCAACCCTCAAGTCATCCTCGACTATCTGTAATGTATCCAGAATCCTCATCATGAGCTCCATCCATTCTATGGCCACCTTGGGATTGGGATCTCCAACAAAGGCAGGAGGGTCAAGACGTCGAAACTCCCACGTCGCAACAGTCGCCCTCGGCTCGGGTACTCTCGTCGCTCCCCTAGCGGCCTCAGCCAGCTAACGGATGGAACCCACCATCTCGCATAGCAAACCTACCCCGTCTACTGGTCCTTGGGAAGCATTAGCATTCCGAGCATCAGGCATTGGCACATCTTCTTGGCCTAAACCACGGCCTCAACCCTCAACCACTACCTCGTCTTCTCTACACAGACATCACTTATATACGAAAGCAACATAGATCATAACAATATAAGATTCAACTTATCATACTATTACAGATATAAGTCACATAATCATGCTAACACTTAGCCATTTAAGATCATATAAACAGATTCCACGTACCGAGGAGTACCATCAATAGTGATGAGTCAATTTGGATAACTTACTTAGATTCCTTACTAGAAAGTACGTCAGCCAAATGCATTTCTTACTTGGCTTCTGAGTTTGTTAATCCAAATGCCCGAAGGCAAGACTAATCAATTCTAAGGTCCAACTCCCAGGCTCATGTACATACAACATTTTCATACTCAATAGGTTATCATCATCATGTTATGAAAACATTTAAATACATGCAATCATGCACACACAACCATCCTCACAAGGTGATGCAACCTCTCCGACGACTCTTAAGTAATCGAACATAGAGCTCTGATACTAAGTTGTCACGTCCCGAAACCTGGGTCATGCAAACCACCCAAGAGAAACCCGTTTTAAGATTTCAAGATCCAACAAAACCACCCGAGCCCACATGGGTTCAAGAATGTAAATGAAAGCAATATTTAAACCTTTGGAGAATGCTTTTTCAAGGGTTTATTTTATGTAAAAGAACAATCCAAAAGAACAAGGCCATGGTCCCTAAGAGCCAAGCTCTAAAACAAGCAAACAAAATTTCTAGAAAATTGCCCAGACCGCTTGATCGGTCAAAAAACTGCTCGAGCGGTCCCTACAAGCCCACTAGTTTTTCACTTGAGACACAAAAATAGAATGTTTTCCATGATCGCTTGATAGACCGCTCGAGCGGCTTGGCTTTGAACCCTTTTTCAAAACATCACCCTTGAAAGCTCAATACTCAAACTTTTTCTCCTTCCATTTGAAAACCTCCAAGGCATAACAAGCCAACAAAAATAGGTCCAAAACATATAACCAACCCATGGTTCCTCTCACAAGCACACAACATACATGCATGGATAACCAAGGCCTTGAGGCTTATATAACATGTTTTCAAGTACAAAACTTATAACTTTATTACATGATCCAAATACACAATGGTATTAACGACCGATCAAAAAAAACTACTAAAATCAACAAAAAAAATATATTTTATCTTCACTTCCTCTGGGGCTCACCAAGATCTATCCACATTGTCAAATTCACCTGAAAGTTTTCAAATCCCACAACGTGTGTTGAAACCCAATAGGAATAGACTAGCATGAATTAAAAGCATAACATATAATCACGAATCATATGAACAACTTGACCACACAAGTCTTAAAACGATTTTCCATCCTTAAAAACTACAAGTTTTCATATAATCTCATAACATCTGACAGTTTAAGAACATAAACCACACGGTATTTTCCAACCCGATTTTCACAACCCACAATGATTCAAATGATGCAATTCTTTACGAGCTTTCACTGTAGGACCAATATTCGCCCCCAATAATGTATTTCTTTTTGGGCTTTCATCGCAGGACTAATATTCATAGGACAAAACGTTTGCACGCACCCAGTCATGTATAAACATCAAAACACACATAGCAACGTCACTCATCTAACCATGGAGACCAACTAACATTAAAAACACGGCTCAACCCTAAGGGTTAGCTCCAAACCTCCAAAATTATATTTTTGCAACATACACATGAATTCTTCCAATTTTCAAAACTCATCCATTTGAAAAAAAAGGACATACACATCCACTAATTTTGTAGTAAATCACAAAAAAATGCATAACATGCTTTTTATCCAACCAAACATGGTTTAAACACAAGCTAAACATTTACAGCATTTTAAAACGGTAAAAATGCGTATAAATCATATGTGGCACCCATTTAAAGCAAGATAGTCTGGAATCCAACCTCCAAGAGTTAAAAACTCAACGCTTCAAGCACCGACTAGAAATCAAAGTCACCAAAAGGCGATTCCATTCGAATGAACGAGAAGCTCACGGCGCGTATAGTAAGGATCGACTATCTCCACGCCAAGAGTCGGGCCCGAACCAAACTAAGAACTAGAGAAAATGTAAAGAATTTGGTTTTTCTTTCAAGAGAGAGAGAATGAAGCTTACAGGAGAAGCTTTTTGGTTTAAAAACCAAGGCTATGAACTGTCTTATACACAGCCCACGCAAACAGACCGATTGAGCGGCCCTGCCGAGAAAAGTTTTCCAACTTTCTACTGCGACGTCTGACAAGACCAGTATTAAAACCAACCTGCATTCTAAGCAAACGCATGCACAAAACATATAAAAATTTGCTTTTCCATAAGGATTAAAAATGAGAACCAACACTTTACATATATACATAATAAAAACAAAAGGAACCGAGTCTCACAAAGTTGTCATCGGGCAAGTCACCGTGGTTGAGACTAATTAGGCTTTTAGTATTATTTCATTAAAATACTCATTCCGTCATTTAGTTTAACAAGAAATGATAGAATATCCATTTCAAGGGAATCGTCATTCACCATTTTATTGGATGTTCATTCCTTTGGAAAAGTTAAAAAATGACCATTCTATTCCTTTCTATTTTTTTTGTTGAGATCAAAATATCCTCATAATCCTTTATCTATCTTATAAGAAAATTTACATTTCGTAAATCACAAACGTCTCATCAACATTTCCACCACGTGTCCTCCACCACCCCCTCCCCAAATCCTGAAATCTTGATGACTAGACACTTGATCTCCGACCACCGATCCCCTCATCCTTGACCCTAAATCCTGATCCCCAGAACCCCCAACCCCAGATCCCTCTAACCCTAGAAAATCAAACCCAAGACCCCTAACCTAGAATCCCTGACCTCTAGATCAATGAACCTGAGACCTGAACTCCAGACCCTAACCCTAAACCCAAATATCCAAACCTTAGAATCTAAACCCTGATCCCTGGACCTTAGACCCACCATATCCCAAACCCTTGGACCCTAAAACCCCGACCTTAAAACCTAAATCCCATGACCCATATCCTGAACCTTGAACTCAGATATCTAACCTTTGAACCCCCAAACTTAAACCCAAAACCTTAGATTCTGGACCCTAAACCCCGACCACGACCTTGAACCCTCAGACCCTGAACCTAGGACCTTCAAACCTCTATCGTCGGTTCTCGGACCCTCATCCTTTAATCCTAAATCCTCAACCCCAAACCCTTAGATCACAAACTCCCTAACTCCCGACCCTAGACCCGAAACCTTAAATTCCAAATCCCATTCACCCAGGCCTCAGAACTTGTACCTATAGACCCCTAGACCCTAAGGCCATTGAACCCCAAACCCTACTCTCAGACCTCTAAGTCCCAACCCCGACCCTTGGACCCTAGTCCCTAAACCCTCGAAATCCTAACCCTTAGAACCCTGGACTCTCAACTCAAACACTAGAACCCCGACCACTAGACCTTGAACCCCCGATGCCTATGTTAGGGATAAATACTAAAAGCCATACTTTTATATAATAAACTTTGATATTTTTTTTATTTATTAATAATATTTGTTATTTTCATTTTAATGAGGATCTTTATAAGCAATATTTGCATTGTATTATTTATTTAATATTATCCATGTGTATCTTTTATTATACATAATAGATGATCTGGTGCGTAGAATTCAGTTTACACACAAAAGATAATATTATCGGTTCTTACATAATATAAGCTTTTGCACAAAATCTTAAATGAAATTGAACACACCATCGGTAGAACTGTAGCACAGTGTTATAATTGGTCTGTCTAGATTATAGGGAATGGTATAGTACACTTGGTGTGCATTGAATAGAGCCGTCTTGGAGTAATTATTTTTATACTAATTGTATAAAACAATCAATACCTATGTTTATTATAATTGTTTGTGCTCTTATTCCCAAAATTAATATAAACATATATTTAGTTTTTGTTATTTTGACTCAAAAAAGTGTTAGATCTTTTAATAGCCAATAAGCTCAATGAATTGAATAATTACATTGTGTATGATGAATATTAATTATTAACGACATTCACGTCCCGATATAGACACCCCAATTTGACCCCGCCTAATCTTAGGTTGATCCAAGTGAATCCAATGATGAAAACAAGTGGAATGGTGCTTCTGGACAATCATGGGGAGGTGATCCAAGCTCAGTGATTTGAACCCAATGATCAAAACCTTCTAATAAGTGAAATCACCTTGAACCACCAAATTTGAAATGTGGGACCGCCAACATTGATTGTGGCAACTTGCATAAGAACCTCTTAGAAACCCTAGCTAAGGTGGCGACCGCCACGTTTGAACCATGGGGTCGCCAACTTCATTGTGGCGACCGCCATAAGAAATCCTTGGAAACGTGTTTTTTGTGGCGACTGCCCACTTTAAACCTGACGATCGCTAACTCCAAATGGCCTGATGTGTCCCTAAACATGTCAACATTTCATTGGTTGAAGAATTTTATAAATACCGTATCACTGGTACGTTTTTCAGGACAAAGGAGAAGAGGATGGAGAGTGAGAGGTACTCTACCGAAGTATCGAGAGAATACGAGCCTCGACACTGACACCCTGCCGATGTATCGAGAGACTGACCACCAATATCGAAACCATGATTCACTCATACTTGGATTGGATCACTGATTGAGAATTGGATCGTTGAAGCACATCTCCCTGACTTGAGGCTTTACCCAGATTATAGCGATCCAGGTATTCTGTTTGGATCCCTAATCTTTCTATCTTCATTTCTTCTTTCTTGGAGTGATTGGGTTAATTTTAACCTTTTTATTTTGAATGCTTTACTAGTACCCTTAGTTGGTTCAATTATCTTCCTTTATTTAATTAGATCATAAATTTTGCTTTATATATGCTAAGTATGTTTAGATTAGGTTAAGTTAGTTAAATTCATGTTATAAATCAAATTTTAGCTTGTTTGCTTTACCCACATTGCACATTTGCACCTAACACATTAATTCATCAAATAGTGCTAACTTAATTGACAATTGCGATTTAAGATGTCGTTATTGTCATAATTAATGCACTAACATTTATATGGTTGTAGTTATAAATATTACACCCGTATTTTATATTTTTTAGTTAAGTGATTGTTATATTGCTATGTACTAATTGTTATTTTCATTATTTTGTTAGTTTAATTTTCCTTTAATAATAGATCTTTTATTTTTTTTCTTTTATTCACAAAATCTTTTAATATTAGTTTAATTTTCTTTTATCAATATCTCTTTTATTTTCTTTTATTCACAAAGACTTTTAATGTTAGTTTAACTTCCTTTTAACAGTATTTCTTTTTATTTTTCTTTTCTATTTCTTTAGTTTAACATTAAAATTAATAAATCTTTTAATCTTAGTTTAATTTTCTTTTAATAGTATTCTTTTTATTTTTCTTTTCTTTAGTTTAACATTAAAATTCATAAAATCTTTTAATTTTAGTTTAATTTCCTCTTGATAGTATCTCTTTTATGCTTCACTTATTTTGTTAATAACCACCCTATAGTTACTTTTCTCTTTTATTTTTAAAATATGTTTTTATTTACTTTACTTAAAATTATGATTAAGATAATTTAGGATGTTTGATTATTTGACAGTATGGTATGCAATTTTAGAATCTAGGGAGTTTTGGGATTGTATTTATTTTGTTTTAATACCATGTCATGTTTATGTTAGCTTAGGTTATTTAGTAATATTGTATGCGGGTTTACTCCATGTATCTTTTAGTTAAAAATTGCATGCCGTAGAATCTATGATTTTCTTTTCTTATTTGCTTTGTTTTGATTTTCTATATACATATGCTACGTAATTTCTTTATTTGATTTTGAATATTCTCTCTTTACCCCCATATTTTGTATTTGCATATATTTGAGAAATTTAATTAAGAACCAATAATGATTTAGCAGAGGCCAACTTCACGGTTGGGCGAATGGGGTGCCTAACACTTTCTCCGATTCATATTTTAGCCCCCGGACCCTTTTTCTCTAGTTAATGTGTCACGCCCCAAAATCCAAGGTCACGTGAAAATCCACCAAAACACCAGTTTTATGAAAATAGATTTTCATACATTCAAATCCACCGGTTGAAATCAAATAAAAACCCAATATGCATCTCTCATAAACAGTAAACATACAGTTTCAACATGCATACAGTATATCGCCTTATGGCGTACAAAACCTTCCTTCAAGAATATGCATACTAAAAAGGAAAACTATAAAAGTCTTCGACCATCCGTCACCACAGGCACCACATAATCT
>JAUMHN010085842.1:0-25725 GCA_032360265.1 Heliamphora ciliata
GTTCTCCTCGGTATCAGTGTTGTGTCTGCATAATCGTTGTGGCTATGTGTTAGCATGATTATGTGGTATGTGGTAGATATAACATGATAGATCGACCTTAGGTTGTCGTGTTTCATGTTTTCTTTCTTTACATATAACATGTACACCCTTCGAGCCAGTGAGACCGTGGTTTGGGTCCTGGACGTGCGACTCAGTTGTTATCAGTTGCGGAGGTAAAGTTATGGGTTGAGCGTCGATTGCTCGGTGTAGTGTGGAACTCCTCAGTGAGTCGAGTTTAGCCGTGTGAGGTTGGCCTCGGTTGGCAAACCGTTGAGTGTAGTGAAAGCTTGGTTGCTGGCTTTGGCTTGGATAGCTGGTTTCTCTTGAGAGTAAGTTATCGAAGGTTAGAGTTGTGTTATGGATAGCCTTGTGAGTAGGGGCGACGAGTTGTTGGAGACCTTGGGAATCAGTTATCAAGACTAGATTGGTGAATAGATCTGTGGATCGTGATAATCCCTTTCGGGTGAGGTTGATGAATGTGGTTTTGGCCTTGTAATGGATTAGGTATGTCTTGAGCCATGCTATGTCTTGAGCCGTGTACTCAGGATGGGATAAGGACGGGAACATAGTGGATGGGAGTGTGATAATCCTTGGCCGTGTGTGTGTTGAGGTAGCAGAACGTTGGCTCTGGAGATGTTTCTTGGTAGTCAGGATGTTGACGGTAGTCAGAGTAGCATCTGCGAATGTTGTTGGTAAGCTGAGTGGTCTGATGAGCCTGGATGTTGTACACCTCCTTGAGGTTTGAGAATTGAGTTCCGAGTGAGGGAACTCAAGGATATGGGGGTCGTGTAGTGGCCTCGGGGTTGTGGATTCCTATGGGAATTCAGGTCGGTGGTCTGGCCGTTATCCTAGTGATCAGGAGTTCGTGTTTGGGGAGCCATGCTTGATGCACGAGGTTCGAAGAGACCGCAGACTGGTTCGAAAGTGTGGTTGGTTAGTGCTGAGATGATGTATACCGAGTACGATACGTCTGGAGGTTGTTTGTGTTCAACCTTGGGTGCAGAGATGGGTAGGTTGTTTGCCCATAATACCAAAGTGTGGAGTGATAGGGTTTAGCAGTATCCCATGTGATTTGGCTAGCCTGGAACGATAGGTAAGAAATCGTGGGTTACGATACCAGTGATCAGTGTGCACTTTGAAAGCAGAAGTGCAGAAGTTGTCTGCATGGTTAAAGGAGTTGTTAGTAACTCTAGATGAGAGGCCTCAGAATTGGGTTCCTTGTGTGTGATGCCGTGCACTTTCTCTATAAGTTGTGCGGACTCGGAGAGGCCATGATGTGGCTGTGGTTCGCCTAGCAAGAGTTCGGTGAGTAAGCGCAACCTTCTAGAGTGAGGTCTTGGGCGCAATGGGATGTGTTGTACTAGGTGTGCGGATGGATGGTGTTCATGTGTGTGAATGACGCCGAAGAGTTGAGAGCCTGGCGTAGCGGACGGTTTGAGTACCGTAATCGGGGAGGACAGTAACTGTTCGACTGTGGTCGATGTGGCTTTAAGGTAAGGTTTATAGGGTTCTTTGGGGGCCAAGTGTCATGAATACTGGAAGTACACTGAGATTGGGTCTTGGGTTTTGTTGACCCTCTTCTTCTCTCTGGACTGAATAGAGTTTCTTTGTAGACGGTTGTCTGGCGCGAGTTGTTTCATCTCGGCGGGATGGAGAGGTTGGGTCCCACATTGAGTCAGGTTTTGGTTGTGCTCTGAGACCGTGGAGTCTTAGTGGATTTGGTATCCATGTCGTGACCCTTGGAGTTGTGACTCAGGGACTTGTATCGCCGTGATCGAGTGATTGTGGGTTCGATTCTTTGTGGTCTCGACGCGTGGTGCATAGATATATGCCTTCTTGGATGTTGAGTATCCGTGTATGACTTGGGATCCGATTGCTCCCGCGGTTAGGGGACCGTAAAGAATCACATGATGGGATTGTATCCAGTGGTGAAAGATCATGAGTACGTATTAATGTGGTAGACATGATAGGTTGTGGTAACCTAGTCAGTCTGCCTTGTAGATATGATGGTTGAACCAGATGGGTTGTGTTCCCAGTGAGGTTAAGTTGGTAAATCAGAAATGCTTATGCTTATTCTTGTTAGCAAGGAAGTTGCGGTTGGGACGCAGAGTTCTTTTTGCAGTGATCAGCTGAGGATCATTAACTGTTAAGTGCAGCTTGTCCGGGATTGTACGAGTATGGTTATACATCTAGCTCGTGATAGAGCAGAAATTTTGTCGCACAGAGTAGTTGTGATATGCGTATGGTGGGTTTCTAATAAACTTTTGTGAGTCTGGTTTTTGTTCTATTTAAGGACTTGGAACTGTTCAGAGTTCTTAGAGTCGAGGAGTAGTTGTCGACTGTGGTAAGCGTTGTGCCTTGGCATAACAATTCGTTTGGATGGTGATCCCGAGAGTATGCTAGGTACGAGTTAGAAAGGATTTGATGTTCGAGAAGCTTTGGTCAGAGTGGCCTGTTCGGATCAACGCGATGAGTTCTGTAGATGAGGAAACTGCTAAGTATAAGAGGCAAGTCTTGGTTGGTGTCTTGGGTTTGAGTATTCAATTATTGTGGACTCAAGAGGTAGAGGTCTGTGTTCTGAGTTAGAGTTGAGGTTGGATGCTGATCATCTTGTTTGATGTGTCGAATGACGAAGATCAGGTTTGATGTGAGGTTGAGCTGTAGTCTTGGTCTTAGTAATCTGATGGTGGGATGTTGCATTGTGCAGTGATAAGCGGTTGCATGGGAGGCATGGTTGGGTTCGTATAGGGCATTGGATACCTTTGAGGTGTTCTGTCTGTGTAACGTGTTTGGTAAGTGACTCATTTGGGTTAAGTGACTTGTGGTTGTGATGCCGAGTTGGTTTTCGGTTGTGTAGAACCTTGTCTGGGACAATGGTGTGCCACCTGATGTTACTCCTGAGTGAGAATCGTGGTTAGTAATGGAAGATCGGATAGAGGATGAACGTTTAGAAGACATGTGTTCTTTGGTATTCCAGGTGAGTTAAGTGAGTTTCTCTCTGGTGAGCTTTTCACTGGAGTTGGATGTCTGTGTTGTTGCTCGTGAAGGAGCGTCCTATCAGCTTCAGTGACGGAGATGTTGGCATCGACGGGATGAGGACGTGGTATCAAAGTCAGTGATCGTTTGGTGATCGTCAGAACTCGAGTAGAGTTTGTGCATGGAGCATGCGGTTTCATGTGACCGATGTCAGGGCTTGACGTCGTGTGTTTGGACTTGTCGAGATGGTCCTTGGTGTGCATGGTGAGACACGATTGAGCTAGTTTGTGGCAGTAAGAACAAAGTGGTAGTCTCTATGTTCTGGAATAGAGAGTGTTTAGGACCAAGTTCCATGGTAGCTTGGTCTAGTATGATGCGTTTGTCGTCAGAGTGGTTTGAGTTCGGCGAGAGTCAGGTTTTGAGGATTGGCGGTGTGAGTTGGATTTTGATTCGGTGTTTTAGGGATGTTTCCGGGATGACAGTGATGTCAGTGGGACTTGCACGTATGGGCAGTTTGTGTGGAGATTGAATCTTCAAGTCGTGTTTTCCTCGTGTGACGATAGGTTTGGGGTTTCTGTTGCTGAGGCATGTCTATTGTTGTATCGTGTTGTCAGGGCTTTCTTTTTGCTATTGTTCGGTACTGCTGGGTTTGTATCATAGCTTGTTGATGGTTGCGAAACAGTGATTGGTTTGAGTTTCAGTATTGAATTTCGGGGACGAAATTCCTTTAAGAGGGGGAGAGTTGTGAGACCCTGACCTGTTTCAGTTTGGAATGATTAAGTGTTCGAGTTATCTCGTAACCTCCGGAATGTTTTAAGTACATCTTTGGCACGTGTTTGGGTTCCGTTAAGGCTTGTTTGGGTTCGAAAGAGGCACGTTTGGCTTGGTTTTAGGTTGAAAACCAATTTTAGCGTCGGAAACTCACTGCCCAGCAGTTCGATCGACTGAAGGGCTTGGTTCAGTCGATTGAACCGAGAATTTTGAGTTCGGTCGATTGGACTAAAGGGTTCGGACGATTGGACATAAGGTTTTTGGCATTTTTCTATAAATATCAGGTGAGGAGATATTTTGGGATATTTTTTATTTTTTAGATCTGATTTCTCTCTCCCGTTTCTCTGACTTCTCTCTAGATTTTAAGGGCCCGGGGCTTGGTTTTCCGTAAACGAACTGTGGATTCTTGCTGTTGGTGCCGGGGGCTTCACATATACCTGGACAGATTTTTGTTTCGTCGAGGTTCAATTTTTGAGGTTTCGAGTTTTAACTCGCCGAGGTAGGATTCTAGACCCTACTGCTGTATAAGGGTGTTTTGTGTAATTATACGTGTTTTTACCAGGTAAAAAATAAATCAAATGCTGTTTTCATATTTTAAACCTTAGTTTTTGGGTAAAAGTGGGTTTTTACGCCTTTCTCGATTTATTTCATGATATGCGTATGTTGATATCCGTAGTTTTCAAAAGGAGGTTTGAAAACGAGGTGTTTTGGAAAAATAGTGAAGAATGTGCTTTTGGAGGTTTGGAGCTAACCCGCGGGGTTGAGTCTCAACTCTTAAACGTTTTGCTGGAAATGGCTTTTGATCTCCATGGTTGATGGATTGGATCATTTTATACATGTGTTGTATAACTGCTTTGTGAATTTTTAAATATTATCCATAGATGTACTATAACACAGTGTGCGTGGTTGTATGTGAGCCTGTAGTGCTGCTCGGTGAAAGTCCAGAAACGTGCGCAGCGTAGGTGCTCTGTACCTTCGGGTTATCCCCGTAAATTGAGTCGATTGCCTTCGTGAATGGCGATGTGTGGGTGCTCTGGACCCTTGAATTTCATGCCCGTAAATTGAGTCGGTTGTCTCCGTTAATGGCGTTATTGTTGTAACTCCGTATAGAACTTGTCATTACCAAGCCGGTCTGTGTGACTTGGGTCTAGGGTAATAGGCAAGAGTCTATAGTTGTTACCTTTGTCTGTGTGACAGAGTCAGTACATAGGATTTCATTTACATCTTTCTTCTCGGCTGTATAATCCGAGTGGAGCATACGGTTTTATTTACTGCTTTCCCTTAACTGTGGCATGATATCTGCTAGGATGATATGTATAGTTTGAAGGATGGAAAATGTGGATTTTATGAGATAAAACATTTTGAGGCTCGTGTTGGTCTGATGAAAAAGTGTTGATTTTTTTAGGGAAAAACCTTTTTGGCTACTGTGGTTGAGCCCATATGCTTATAATTGCATAGCCTGCTTTATAGCTTTGCTGTCTTTTCCTATTGGGCTTCTGCTCACAGTGTGGGATTTTCTGAAAACCTTGTTCAGGTGTATGTGGTTCTGTTGGGTGACCTTGAGGTGCCTGGAGGTGGCTGTTGGGTAGACATTGTTTGGTCTTTGTTAGGTAGTTTATACCTTTCTGTATATGTTTCATGTTGGTTAAAACATGTTGTAATGCGTATATAATTCTTATGGATGTATGCATATTTTAATGCTTTCGAGAGTAATCTTGGGTTTGTTGTATCACAATTTTCGTTGTTCAAATTGTTTTCTGCTTCATTCAAACTCTTGTGCTTCGAGGGAAATTTTTAGAACGGTTTCCACATCTTTTAAAAGTTTTTTCTTTACCCGAAAAGTATAATTTGTTTTTAAAAAGGGTTTGACTTGTGAGGCAGTAACCGTAGCCTCTTGGCTACTCTATCAGATTAAATAAACCCTTGGTAGCACGTTTTCTAAAGCTTTTAGCCTTGTTTGGGCTTTCTGGTCTTAAATCTCTTTTGTGTTAGGACGGTTTAGTGATATTAGTAGGATCTTCGCGCGACCTGGAGTTTGGGGCGTGACATTCATAGCATCCAAAAGGAACTGTGAATGCTATTTTATAACGATCTTTTTCATCAATTTGGAATTGCCAGAAACCTGATTTCATATCAAATTTAAAAAATACTTTTACTTGGTATAATCTATTTAATAAATCTTTTTTATTTGGAATTAGATATCTGATCCATTATGGAACTTTATTCAATGGTTTATAATTTATAACTAATCGTGGAGTTCCTCTTTCAAGTTCAGTATTTTTATTTACATAAAATGCTGCGCAAGACCAAGGGGATTGGCTTGGGCGTATTAGCTTTTTATCTAATAAATCTTATATTTCTTTTTTACAATATTCTAATTGAGTTTGATCCATTTGTGATGGACGAGCTTTTGTTGGGATAAATTTTTCATTAAAATTAGATTCATATGGTAATTCAACAATGTGTTGTTTACGATGCCAAAAGGCATGGGGAAGATTGGAGCATAAATCTTTTTCATATAAATTTTTAAATCCTTCTATTTTTTGTTGTATGTCAAATTTACTAACTTGTTCTTCAATTTGGGAATATGTTAATTATTCTTGTAAATAATGGATTTGTTTTTGTTTAAATATTAAGTTAGTTTTTAATTCTTGTAGTGTATGAGGTTGTGGTGGAAATATAAAAGGAAATATTATTTCTTCATTTTCTAATAGTTTTGTTGATATTCCATTATGTGTTACATAAAATGGGGCTATCATAGTGAGGGAAAGAGTTTCTAGAATCATATGTTGTGCTAAATCTTTTACTAATACGAATTCTGTTTGAAGACAAATTCCTTGGTTACAAATATAGGCATTGAATAATTTATAATTTATGTTCATAACACTACTATCTGCAGTATGAAGATTTTGCTTTGTTTTTCAAAATATTTGGTGGGAATTAACCCTTCATGAATAGAGTTTAAATCAGCTCCAGAATCTACTAAAGCTATGGCTTCAACAATAAATTCTTTTTGAATTACAAGATGAATTTTATGTACCACTTTTGAAACATAATTTGATTTAATGTGGGAAAATTAGTTTCATTTAATTGGAGGTTAGGGTCAGGAGATTCTATCATAATGTCTTTATTTTTATTATTTTTAGATTTATTATTTTTAAGGACAGAAGTACTTTCTTGAGTTTCAGATGAAAAATTCATAGGTTCTTTTATATCTTTTTCGGTTTCTAATATTATAATCCTTTGTTGAAGGCTTTTAACATCTTGTTTTAATTGATTAAGTTCTTGATACATATCGAGTAATGTTGGTGTTTGTTTAGGTTATTGGTCTAATCTTTTTAATACATTTTTAAAATCAACTTTATGATTTATTCTTTGTAATTGGGGAGTTTTATCTGCTTTTTCTGTTATTTGATCTAACTATTGGGGTATAATTTTAGAACGAAAATTTGGATCATTTATTTGATTTAGCATATCAAAGATATCTTGTTCGGCTTTAGAAAGAATGCTTATAGATAAACCATTCAAATTTAAAATTGCTTGATAGTAATTTTGTTGTGTTTGATATTTATTGCAACATTGGTTATTATTCTCTTCTTCTATCGATTCATCACTAGATGTTATTATATCTTAATTTAGTTCTTCTAGAATTAAAGATTCATTAGAACTATCTGATTCATAATCGGATTGAGATTGATCATCTTCGCTTGGGGGATATAAATTTAACAATAAATTACATAATTGTTTCTTTAATTCCTCAGAACAATTAAGTTCTTTAATTTTTTGTTTAGTATATCATTTATTGGCAAAATGACCAGGTTTACCACATTTCCAGCATGTATTATTATTTTTACTCATACTGGCTTGATTTGTAGATTTTTTATATTTATTTGTTCGTTTCGATTGGGGTTTTTTTACTATTCCTTTTATAAGAATATGATTTATACGGTCTTTCATATTTTTTATATTTTGGTTTATATTTATACTTAGATTTGTATTTATTATATTTATATGATTTTCTTTTCTTTTTTACTTTATGCTCATCCATTGGAGATTTAATTGTATTATAACCAAATTGATAACAAAATTGACCTAATTCTGTTTTTTTTTAAACTTTTCTCTTTCTTTAATTGATTCTTTAATTTTATATCATTACAAATGACTAAATCTTCAGCACATAATTCAGAGATTAATTCGCCATAAGTATATTTATGATAAGGAATTACACCTTGATTTTTATTTCTTAATCTTGTTTTTACCTTTTCTGCAAATAATGTGGGAAGTCCAGCTAAAAAGCGTTCTTTTCAAAAATCCTGATTAGCATCATGTCTTTGATATAATTTAGACAAAAATACATCTTTATACCATCTAAAATGTGTTAATGCTGGACATCGTAAATTGATTAATAATTATTACCTCTTTCTAAAACTATTTGAGTATTACCTACAAAATGTTGAATTATGGAAGTAATTAGGGTAGTTATAAAATCACTTATGGGTAATCCGTTTTCTTCTAATACTAATCCATGTTCATTTCTTTTTACAGAGGATACTATTTGTAATTTTTGTTCATCTGATAAATAATTATCCCACCAACCTTTGAGTTGGCCAAAAAATCCTGCAATTAACATTTCACCTACATTAGCATCATTATTTGAAGGATTTTGGGCTAAGGCAGCATTTGCAGCCATCATCATATGTTGACCTATTTCTATTTTTTGATAATCTGTTTTACCATCTAAATTCCATTCCATTAGATTTGTACCATTAAAAACAATAGGAAAAGGTAGTCCATTTCTTTTCAGACATATTAATGAATTCATTTAATAATTCTTGGGGAATAATCATATGATGTTCAGGACAATAAATTTGATAATACCAAGGGAAAAATCTTATGTTGATTTGATTCTTTTCTAAATAATGTATGTGAGAACCTGACCCGTTTTCTTTTTTGGTATTTTTCGATGCGCGTTTAGCGTTTTTGCTTTAGTATGTTTAAATGCTTTTAGATGCATGATCGGGGTTAGATATGCATGCGGGGAAAGTTTTGGGGGCTGTGGGGTGTCACGGCGCGAATTTTAAAAATTCAAAAAAAAAGATATTTTGGAGGCCTATAAATATCTGGAACTATATATTTTCAAAAGATATTTTCAAAACTTCTCGACTAAGTTTTTTTTTTTCTCTGCCTTCTCTCTAACTTCTCGGGGGCCCGGGGATTGATTTTCGACGATCCAACAATGGATCTTTACTATTGGCACGGTGGGCTACGCACGCGTTCATCTGGACATAATTTTATTTCGACGAAATTTGATTTTGCACGGGGATCGAGGTGTCGAATTTTTAACTCACCGAGGTAGGATCCTTGACTTTCATGTCTTATAAGGATGCTACGTGTAATCGGGTGTATTTTTACCGATTAAAATGCATGAAAAGTCGATTTATGTTTCAATAAATCGGGTTTTGGGTTGAAAAGGGGGTTTGTGTTGATTTCGATGGATGGAATCGGGTTTTGAGTTTTTCCTTTCGAAGTTTTGTGGTAACTTTCGGTTTGGGCACGTCCGAGGGTCTCGAGAAGGTGTTTAAAAGCTTCGATTTGTGGTTGAGATGGTGGTTTGTGAGGGTTTGAGAGTTTTGGGGCTTAGAACACTCAAGAACAGAAAATCTAGGTTTTTCTCGGGTGGTAGATCGGTCGAGCACCCGAAATTCGCTCGAGCAGACTGGCTATGTAGGGCCGTTTTGTTCTGATGATTTCTCCCTCATTTGGACTCGGAATTGGGTCATTTTTGTGTTCAAATTGAAGTCCCGGAAGTCTTCTATCCAATGACACCTCTCGCACATTAAAATTATTTTTGTAGAAAAAGTTATGACCAAAAGAATGAGGGTATGTCAAGATTTCCAAATAATTTTTCATCCATTTTTGGCCGAATGTTTGCGAAAAGGTTATCTTTCATCCTTGTTGGCCGTGTTGAGCGCGTGTGGGCGTCGTGGGCTTGTGTTGGGCGCGTGTGGGTGTCGTGGGCTTGTGTTTGGCGTGTGTGGGCGTCATGGGCTTCTGTTGGGCATTGATGGTTCGATGGTTGGGTTTTGGTTTCCAATTGGTGTCCTTGGTATTCAATTGATTAATTTATGCGAATTAGTTGATTCAAATACCTTTGGATCCCTTTTGGGGTTCGGTTGGTTGTGCGGTGGTTTCGGGGGTCATGTCGTGGCCTCGGGTGTGTGTTGAGTGTCATCCTCGAAGTTGACGTGCATAGTTAGGTGTGTGGTTTGCTGTTGGGTTTGTGTTGGCGCGGGTGAGCTTCGTGGGTCTGTGATGGCCGTATTGGGTGTGCTTGGGCCTGTGGTCCTTTTGGAAAAAGGTGTCGTGTTGTTTCAACATTGTGTATGCGAGGGTTCAGTTTTTGTTTCTTGGGTAGAGTTTTCTCCTGAGTGTTGACCGCTCGAGCAGTGAGGGTGCGCTCGAGCGGGGTTGTGGCAGTGTGATACGTCGGTAGGGGACCGCTCGAGTGGTGGTTGAGTGCTCGAGCGCTTGAGTGGTTTTAACCTTCGGGTTAGGCTTGGTTCTGTGGGTTGTTGGTTGTCCTGGTGTGTGGACGGGTCGTTCGGGTGAACGGATGACGAGTGTGTGGCATGTGATGGTTTGCCGGGTTATTTGGCGGGTGGCGTCGTGGTGTGAAGTTATATGTGGCTGTGTGCGTTTATAACTAACTTTGTACATTTATAGCTCTGTTTTATTTATGTACGATTTATGTAAGTGGATTACATGATTTTGATATTGTTATGTGTAACGTGATTTTATGCATTAAATCCTAATTTAGGTTTGCATATGTGGATGAAATATGATAGATGAGCTTGTGATTTGCACGGTTGCGTGTGTGGGTGTGGGTGCACTTTGTCGGCTGAAACGAGGTCCTGACGAGGCACTTGTGTGGTTGTGTGTGTTGCGCGGGTTGCGTGCGTTGCATTAGATAGGGGTTGCGGTAGTCCTTTGGTGAAAGTTCGAGAAGATGCATTTCGGGCTGTGGTAGTCCTTCGGTTAAAGTTCGAGAAGATGCGTTTGGGGCTACGATAGTGCTTCGGTTAAAGTCTGAGAAGATGCGTTGGGGCTGCGGTAGTCCTTTGGTGAAAGTCCGAGAAGATGCATTAGGTAGGGGCAGTGGTCCTTCGGTGAAAGTCCGAGAAGATTCATGGATTGCATGTCCTGCATATTGGGACGGATAGACCAATTTTCTTAAAACTATATTAACGGCCTGCGGGAGTCAAAATACTGTATTAACAGCCTGCGGGAGTCGTAATACTGGAATCGTTTTCAAGGCTCTGATGAGTCGAAAAATTATTTTTGTCCTCGCTTTCCCATTTCTTGTGAAAATAATTTTCTGGCTCTGGTGAGTCGTGATCTAAAACTGTTTTCAAATTGTTTTAATGGCTTAAAAGAGAGTCGAAAACTATACCTCATTTTCCTAGCATATTTAGCTCATGTGCTGTTTAGTATATGCCGAGCTTTGGCTTACGGTGTGAGATTTGATTTTCTTCAGGTACCGGTCACGGAAGTTGATCTGGAGGTGCTGGTGAGGTGGAAGCGTTATAATTTTCCTTTTTGTTAGTTTTAAACATGTATGCTATAACATGTTTTTTGGCATTGGAGCCGTAATGTAAGCTATTTGGCGTTATATACAATGCATGTATGCTTAATTTTGAGAGTGTAATCTCGGACTGGGTGTTGTGGTTGATTGTTGTGGGTGTTTCACGTGGGCCGGAGTTTGGGGCGTCACATTTTTGTATCAGAGCTCTGGCTTCGAATACCTAAGAGCCGTGGGAAGAGGTTGCATCACCGTGTGAGGTTGATTGACTATATCTTAGGAATGGCTTGGCTAACCATCTCGTGTGTCTATGTCGATTGTGATCGACGTTGTTGTTTCTTTTGACCTTGAGTTGAATTTCGTGGATGAAATTTCTTTAAGGGGGTAGAGTTGTGAAACCCTGACCCGTTTCCTTTTTTCAGGGTTTTTCGACGCGCGTTTAGCCTTTTTTCTTTAGCATGTTTAAATGCTTTTAAATGCATGACCGGGCTTACATATGCATGCAGGGCAGGTTCCGGGGATCGTGGGGTGTTACGGCGCGAATTTTAAAAATTAAAAAAAAAAGATATTTTCGAGACCTATAAATATCTGGAGTTATATATTTTCAAAAGATATTTTCAAAACTTCTGGACTAAGTTTCTTTTTTTCTCTCTACCTTCTCACTAACTTCTCGGGGGCCTGAGGCTCGATTTTTGACAATCCAACAGCAGATCCTTGCTATTGGCACGGTGGGTTACGCGTTCATCCGGACAGAATTTTATTTCGGCAATGTTCAATTTTGCACGTGGTTCGAGATGTCGAGTTTTTAACTCACCGAGGTAGGATCCTAGACTCTCATGTCTCATAAGGGTGCTACGTGTAATCGTGTGTGTTTTTACTGGTTAAAAATACATGAAAAGTTGATTTATGTTTCGATAAATTGGGTTTTGGTTTGAAAAGGGATTTGTGTTGATTTCGGTGGATGGAATCGAGTTTTGAGTTTTTCCTGTCGAGATTTTGTGGTAGCTTTCGGTTTGGGCACGTCCGAGGGTGTCGAGAATGTGTTTAAAAGCTTCGATTTGTGGTTGAGATGGTGGTCTCTGAGGGTCTAAGTGTTTTGGGGCTTTGAACACTCAAGAACAGGAAATCTGGGTTTTTCTCGGGTGGTAGCTCGCTCGAGCGCCCGAAGTCCGCTCGAGAAGACTGGCTGCGTAGGGCCATTTTATTTTGATGATATATCTCTCATTCGGACTCGGAATTGGATCATTTTTTGTGCTCAAATTAAAGCCCCAGAAGTCTTCTTTCCAATTACACCTCTCTCACATTAAAATTCTTTTTGTAGAAAAAGTTATGACCACAAGAGTAAGGGTATGTCAAGATTTTCAAACCGTTTTTCACCCGTTTTTGGCCGAATATTTGGGGAAAGGTTATCTTTCATCCTTATTGGCCGTGTTGGGCGTGTGTGGCGGTCGTGGGCTTGTGTAGGGCGCGTGTGGGTGTCGTGGGCTTGTGTAGGGCGCGTGTAGGTGTCGTGGGCTTGTGTTTGGCATGTGTGGGCTTCGTGGGCATGTGTTGGGCGTTGATGGTTCGATGGTTGGGTTTTTGTTTCCAATTGGTGTCCTTGGTATTCAATTGATTAATTTATGAAAATTAGTTGATTCAAATACCTTTGGATCCTTTTTGGGGTTCGGTTGGTTGTGTGGTGGTTTCGGGGGTCGTGTCGCGGCCTCGGGTCAGGTGTGTGCTGAGTGTCATCCTCGGAGGTGACGTGCATGGTAGATGCAGTTTGTTGGTGCATGGTTAGGTGTGTGGTTTGCTGTTGGTTTTGTGTTGACGCGGGTGAGCGTCGTGGGTCTGTGATGGCCGTGTTGGGCGTGTTTGGGCTCGTGGTCCTTTTGAAAAAAGGTGTCGTGTTGTTTCGACGTTGTGTATGTGAGGGTTCAATTTTTGTTTCTTGGATTGAGTTTTCTCCCTAGTGTTGACCACTTGAGCGGTGAGTGTACGTTCGAGCGAGGTTGTGGCAGTGTGGTATGTCGGTAGGGGATCGCTCGAGCGGTGGTTGAGCGCTCGAGCGCTTGAGTGGTTTTAACCTTCGGGTTAGGCTTGGTTCTGTGGGTTATTGGTTGTCTTGGTGTGTGGACGGGTCCAAGGTGTGGACGGGTCGTTCGGGTGAATGGATGACGAGTGTGTGGCATGTGATGGTTTGCCGGGTTATTTGACAGGTGGCGTCATGGTGTGAAGTTATATGTGGTTGTGTCCGTTTATAACTAGCTTTGTACATTTATAGCTTTGTTTTATTTATGTACGATTTATGTAAGTGGATTACATGATTTTGATATTGTTATGTGTAACGTGATTTTATGCCTTAAATTTTAAATTAGGTTTGCATATGTGGATGAAATATGATAGATGAGCTTGTGGTTTGCACAGGTGCGTGTGTGGGTGTGGGTGTACTCTATCGGCTGAAACGATTTCCTGACGAGGCACTTGTGTGGTTGTGTGTGTGCGTAGTGTTGCGTGCGTTGCATTAGATAGGGGTTGCGGTAGTCCTTCGGTGAAAGTCTGAGAAGATGCGTTTGGGGCTGCGGTAGTCCTTCGGTTAAAGTACGAGAAGATGCGTTGGGGCTGCGGTAGTCCTTCGGTGAAAGTCCGAGAAGATTCATGGATTGCATGTACTACATATTGGGACAGATAGACCAATTTCTTAAAACTGTATTAAAGGCCTGCGGGAGTCGAAATACTGTATTAACGGCCTGCGGGAGTCGTAATACTGGAATCGTTTTCATGGCTCTAATGAGTCAAAAAATTGTTTTTATCCTCGCTTTCCCATTACTTGTGAAAATTGTTTCCTGACTCTAGTGAGTCGTGATCTAAAAATGTTTTCAAATTGTTTTAATGGCTTGAAAGAGAGTCGAAAATTGCACCTCATTTTCTTAGCATGTTTAGCTTATACTACATGTGTTGTTTAGTATTTGTTGAGCTTAGGCTCACGGTGTGAGATTTGATTTTCTTCAGGTACCGGTCATGGAAGTTGATCTGGAAGTGCTGGTGAGGTGGAAGCGTTATAGTCTTCCTTTTTGTTAGCTTTAAACATGTGTGCTATAACATGTTTTCTGGCATTGGGGCCGTATAATGTAAGCCATTTGGCGTTTATATACAATGCATGTATATGCTTAATTTTGAGAGTGTAATCTCGGGCTAGGTGTTGTGGTCGATTGTTGTGGGTGTTTCACGTGGCCCGGAGCTTGGGGCGTGATAACTTGGTATCAGAGCTCTGGGTTCGAAAACCTAAGAGCCGTGGGAAGAGATTGCATCACCGTGTGAGGTTAATTGCGTGTGCTGATTGCGTGTGCCTGATTGCATCACCTTGTGTTTAGATGATGTGAGGTTGGGATGAGTTGTAGATCCCGAGTCTTTGGAATAGTTTGCCGTTGTTTAGTATGCTTGACCTTATTTGACTATATCCTAGGAATGGTTTGGCTAACCATCTCGTATGTATATGTCGATTGTGATCGACGTGATTGTTTCTTTTGGCCTTAAGTTGAATTTCGGGGATGAAATTCCTTTAAGGGGATAGAGTTGTGAGACCCTGACCCGTTTTTTTTTTTGGAGTTTTTCAACGCGCGTTTAGCGTTTTTGCTTTAGCATGTTTAAATGCTTTTAGATGCATGATCGGGTTAGATATGCATGCGGGGCAGGTTCCGGAGGCCGTGGCGTGTTACGGCGCGAATTTTGAAAATTAAAAAAAAATATTTTGGAGGTCTATAAATATTTGAAGTTATATATTTTTAAAAGATATTTTCAAAACTTCCCGACTAAGTTTCTTTTTTTCTCTCTGCCTTCTCTCTAACTTCTCGGGGGCCCGGGCCTCAGTTTTCGATGATCCAATAGCGGATCATTGCTATTGGCACGGTGGGTTACGCATTCATCTGGACAGAATTTTAGTTCGGCGAAGTTCTATTTTGCACGTGGTTCGAGGTGCCAAGTTTTTAACTCACCGAGGTAGGATCCTAGACTCTTATGTCTTATAAGGGTGCTACGTGTAATGGTGTGTGTTTTTACTGGTTAAAAATGCATGAAAAGTCGATTTATGTTTCGATAAATCGGGTTTAGTTTGAAAAAGGGGTTTGTGTTGATTTCGATGGATGGAATCGGGTTTTGATTTTTTCCTTTCGTGGTTTTGTGGTAGCTTTGGGTTTGGGAACGTCTGAGGGTGTCGAGAAGGTGTTTAAAAGCTTCGATTTGTAGTTGAGATGGTGGTTTGTGAGGGTTTGAGAGTTTTGGGGCTTAGAACACTCAAGAATAGGAAATCTGGATTTTTCTCGGGTGGTAGATCGTTCGAGCACCCGAAATTCGCTCGAGCGGACTGGCTGCGTAGGGCCGTTTTGTTCTGATGATTTCTCCCTCATTTGGAATCGGAATTGGGTCATTTTTGTGCTCAAATTGAAGTCCCGGAAGTTTTCTTTCCAATGACACCTCTCGCACATTAAAATTATTTTTTTAGAAAAAGTTGTGACCAAAAGAGTGAGGGTATGCCAAGATTTCCAAACCTTTTTAACCCGTTTTTGGCCGAATGTTTGGGAAAAGGTTATCTTTCATCCTTGTTGGCCGTGTTGGGCACGTGTGGCGGTCGTGGGCTTGTGTTGGGCGCGTGTGGGTGTCGTGGGCTTGTGCTTGGCGCGTGTGGGCGTCCTTGGCTTGTGTTGGGCGTTGATGGTTCGCTGGTTGGGTTTTGGTTTCCAATTGGTGTTCTTGGTAATTAATTGATTAATTTATGGGAATTAGTTGATTCAAATACCTTTGGATCCCTTTTGGGGTTCGATTGGTTGTGTGGTGGTTTCGGGTGTCGTGTCATGGCCTCGGGTGTGTGCTGTGTGTCGTCCTTGGAGGTGACGTGCATAGTAGATGCAGTTTGTTGGTGCACGATTAAGTGCGTGGTTTGCTGTTGGGTTTGTGTTGACACGGGTGAGCGTCATGGGTCTTTGATGGCCGTGTTGGGCGTGTTTGGGCCCGTAGTCCTTTTGGAAAAAGGTTTCGTGTTGTTTTGACGTTGTGTATGCGAGGGTTCAGTTTTTATTTTTGGGTTAAGTTTTCTGCCCAACGTTGACCGCTTGAGCGGTTAGTGTGCGCTCGAGCGGGGTTGTGGTAGTGTGGTATGTCAGCAGGGGACCACTCGAGCAGTGGTTGAGCGCTCGAGCACTTTAGTGGTTTTAACCTTCGGGTTAGGCTTGGTTCTGTGGGTTGTTAGTTGTCCCGGTGTGTGGACAGGTTCCGGGTGTGGACAGGTCGTTCGGGTGAACGGATGACGAGTGTGTGGCATGTGATGGTTTGCCGGGTGGTGTCATTGTGTGAAGTTATATGTGGCAGCGTGCGTTTATAACTAGCTTTGTACATTTATAGCTCTGTTTTATTTATGTACGATTTATGTAAGTGGATAACATGATTTTGATATCGTTATGTGTAACGTGGTTTTATGCATTTAATCCTAATTTAGGTTTGCATATGTGGATGGAATATGGTAGTTGAGCTTGTGGTTTGGACGGGTGCGTGTGTGGTTGTGGGTGCACTCTGTCGGCTGGAAATGAGGTCCTGACGAGGCACTTGTGTGGTTGTGTGTGTTGTGCGGGTTTCGTGCGTTGCATTAGATAGGGGCTACGGTAGTCTTTCGGTGAAAGTCCGAGAAGATGCGTTTGGGGCTGCGGTAGTCCTTCGGTTAAAGTCTGAGAAGACGCGTTGGGGCTGCAGTAGTCCTTCGGTGAAAGTCCGAGAAGATGCATTAGTTAGGGGCAGTGGTTCTTCGGTGAAAATCTGAGAAGATTCATGGATTGCATGTATTGCATATTGGGATGGATAGACCAATTTTCTTAAAACTGTATTAACGGCTTGGGGGAGTCGAAATACTGTATTAACGGCCTGCGGGAGTCGAAATACTGTATTAACGGCCTGCAGGAGTTGTAATACTGAAATCGTTTTCAAGGCTCTGATGAGTCGAAAAATTATTTTTATCCTCGCTTTCCCATTACTTGTGAAAATTATTTTCTGGCTCTGGTGAGTCGTGATCTAAAACTGTTTTTAAATTGTTTTAATGGCTTGAAAGAGAGACGAAAACTGCACCTCATTTTTCTAGCATGTTTAGCTTATACTGCATGTGTTGTTTAGTATCTGTTGAGTTTTGGCTCAAGGTGTGGGATTTGATTTTCTTCAGGTACCGGTCACGGAAGTTGATCTGGAGGTGCTGGTGAGATGGAAGCATTATAGGCTTCCTTTTTGTTAGCTTTAAACATGTATGCTGTAACATGTTTTCCGACATTGGGGGCCGTATAATGTAAGCCGTTTGGCGTTTATATACAATACATGTACGCTTAATTTTGAGAGTGTAATCTCGGGCTGGGTGTTGTGGTTGATTGTTGTGGGTGTTTCACGTGGCCCGAAGATTTGGGCGTGACAATGTAAATATTGACTTTTAATAATTTTTTCTTCTTCGATCGTATGTTTAAATATAAAGCATTTACGATTATATGAATTATAAGGTGCCATATATTCTTTCATTATTTTATCATTATTAATTTCAAATTGATTTATAGGAGTATCTGATGTTAATGTATTGATATTTAAGAAAGTTAAATCAATATCTAATTCATCTTCTTCTTTATCATTAAAATCATTCCTATAAATTGGTATCAAAGCCATTGGTGTGTATTTAGTTGCAGGAATTTCTCATCATAATCGAAGGAACTATGAACGGAAACACTTGTGGGAGCCGTGGGTTGTAAGTCTCATAGTGTGTCTGTAAGGCCAGGACGCCTCTGATTATTGACTGTTATTTCTGTTTCTATTTATATATTATGGCTTGGATTATCAAATCATTTTCCAATATACTCTCTGGTGATGGTTCATCTAGATCTTCTCAAATAATTAATCAAAGTGAAATAGATGTAGAGAATATAGAAAAAAAATTAACTATCCTTGCCTAAAAAGAATATTAATGAATTATATGATAAAAATTTGAACTCAAACAAACATATAAAATTAAATTTGTTGAACAAGTTTTACCCGTAACTAATCAAAATCAAACATTCCTATTATTAGAACCTAATATGATTAAAAAATTTCTAAAAGATTTTAATTTTTTACATTTAGGATTAGTACAAGTAGGTATTAAACCAATGACAAGATTAAACCTAAATAAATCAATAATTTGTCCTTAGTAGATTTGAGACATAATAGCTATTCTGATGCTTTATTATGAATTATTAAAACTAGTATCGTACATGGTCCCGTTTATTTTCAATGTTTTTCTAATTTTGAAGTTTCACTTCATGATCTAATAATTTTAAAAACATTAACATTACAAGTACAAACTAAAAGATATAATATGGATGCCTTAGCTTTAAATTTACAAATAACATATAGAGTATATTTAAAAGTTATGACAACATCTGTTCCAATGTTTAAAGGTATAACAAGTCCATATGGATCTACAATAATGTTTTCATCTAATCTTAATCTCACAAGTAATTATGCCAAAAGTAATTAAATAGCATGAAATGGAAGAAGATGATCAATAAGACAATAATTGGCATATGTCACAAATAATGTCTCCACAAACATTGCAAACAACAACCAATCCCGATTTCATTGTTGAGTTTCCCGATGGATCGGTACTATTATAATTTCCTCCACGAAGATCTGAATCTATTTAAGAATCTGAAAGATCAGAAACTCCACAATTAATAAGACGATCACAATCTATGAGATCACAACAATTTTATACACCCACTCCATCCATAAATAAATCTAATTATTCCTCTATTAAAAATTATCCATTATAAGGATTCCAAGTTGAAAATCAAATTGCTCAACCAATTTATAGGGATGATTTTAATGATAAAGAAGAAGATGAATTAGATATTGATTTAACTTCCTTAAATATTAATACATTAACATCAGATACTCCTATAAATCAATTTGAAATTAATACTGATAAAATAATGGAAGAATATATGGCACCTTATAATTCATATAATCGTAAATACTTTATATTTAATCATACGATCGAAGAAGAAAAAATTATTAAAAGTCAATATTTACATTATTTAGAAAAGAATCAAATCAACATAAGATTTTTCCCTTGGTATTATCATATTTATTGTCCTGAACATCATATGATTATTCCCCAAGAATTATTAAATGAATCCATTAATATGTTTGAAAAGAAATGGACTACCCTTAATGGTAATAAATTCCAATCCATACATCCTCCAAGTAAAACCATTGTATTAAGTTCTGGCATTAAAGCCTGTCCTTATGCTGAATTAGATCAATATATTAATCACCAATTAAATTATACTAATACTTATCTTCAAACCCTAGAAGAACAGCTTACAAGACTTGAAAACTTTGAAAATACTTCTACCACTATGGTAGGAACAAAAATGGATGCAATTTATAATGTTGTTAAAAATATTGATATTTAATGTAAAACAACAGATGATGATACACCTAAAATATTCGTACCATCCTTCATTACACCCTTACCTCAACCTAAATATAAATTACAAAATATGTCACAAGAATTTATTGATCAATTACAAAAATCGTTGTAATCACAACAAACACAAACACACCCTTCTACATCGACACCCCCTCAAAAAGAATCTGAAAGAACACAAGAAGATAAAAAATCAGTACATATGTTCGAAATTGATGAACAAGAATTAAAAAATTTATATGAATAATTTTTAGAAATTTCAAATCAAATTCAAGAAAAATATATAACTCTAAAACCTACTACAAAAAATTATTATCCAAGACCAACCTCTATTGATTTACAATTTGAAGAAAAACCTTTTCCTATGGTTTTTAATGGTACAAATCTAATGGAATGGAATTTAGATTGTAAAACAGATTATCAAATAATAGAAATGGGTCAACATATGATGATGGCTCCAAATGCTTCCTTAGCCCAAAATCCTTTAAATAGCTAATGTAGGTGAAATGTTAATTGCTGGATTTTCTGGCCAACTCAAAGGTTTGTGGGATAATTATTTATCAGATGAACAAAAATTACAAATAATATCCTCCGTAAAAAGAAATGAACATGGATTAGTATTAGAAGAAAATTGATTACCCATAATTGATATTATTTCTATCCTAATTACTTCCATAATTCAACATTTTGTAGGCAATACTCAAATAGTTTTAGAAAGAGGTAAAGAATTATTAATCAATTTACGATGTCCAATATTAACACATTTTAGATGGTATAAAGATGTATTTTTGTCTAAATTATATCAAAGACATGATGCTAATCAGGATTTTTGGAATGAACACTTTTTAGCCGAACTTCCCACATTATTTGCAGAAAAGGTGTCACGCCCCAAACTCCAGGCAACGTGAAACACCCACAAACAACCAAACGCAACCCCAGCCCGAGACATATTCTCAAAATAAACCATATATGCATTGTATATAAACGCCAAACGGCAACATTACACGGCTCCAACGCCCTAAAAACATGTTATAGCATACATGTAACGAAAGAATAAAAGAGAAGACTATAGCTCTTTCACCTATTCCGCACCTCCTGATCAATCTGCGTGATCGGTACCTGAAGAAAATCAAAATCTCACACCGTGAGCCAAAGCTCAACAGATTCTAAACAACACATGCAATATAAGCTAAACATGCTAGGAAAACGAGGTGCAGTTTTTGACTCTCTTTCAAGATAATAAAACAATTTGAAAATAATTTTATATCACGACTCACCAGAGCCAGAAAAATAATTTTCACAAGCAATGGGAAAGCGAGGATAAAAATCATTTTTCGACTCATTAGAGCCTTAAAAACGATTCCAGTATTACGACTCCCGCAGGTCGTTAATATAGTTTTTTAAGAAAATTGGTCTATCTGTCCCAATATGCAGTACATGCAATCCATGAAACACACACACACACATGCCTCGCCAGGACCTCGTTTCAGTCGACAGAGGGCACTCACTGACTTCGCAGCCTACCTCATACACCGGCTTTCGCAGCCTACCTCATACACCCACACACGCACACGTGCATCAACCAGGATTTATATCTACTGGATCACAGATTCATCTAATCCATTTCATACACATGCAACCTAAACGAGGATTTAAAGCATATAACCATGTATCAACATGACGTTCCACAAATCACGTTACATGCCTATAAAATTCTAGGTTTTAAAGCATAAACCACGTTACACATAACGATATCACCTTATGTAATTCCCTTACATATTCCGTATATAAATAAATAGTTATAAATGCACATAACCATGTATAACAATACATCACGATGCCACCCGCCGAAACAAACCGACATCCACTCACAGGGACAACTAAGCC
This sequence comes from Heliamphora ciliata, assembly GCA_032360265.1. NCBI lineage: Eukaryota > Viridiplantae > Streptophyta > Magnoliopsida > Ericales > Sarraceniaceae > Heliamphora > Heliamphora ciliata. The sequence goes on from JAUMHN010085842.1 coordinate 21,723, forward strand.
TAACCCGCAGGCCAAAACTAACCCCTCAAACCACGAGGTTACAAACACCACCTTTCTCCTCAAAAGGATCAAGAGCTCAAATACACTCCATGTCCAACCACGACGCACACAACCGTGCCACAACACCTAAAACCAACCACGCACGTCACGCCCGAGGATGGCATGACACAAATACTCGAGGTCACCACACGACCCCCGAAATCATAACACCACCAACCGAACCCCAAAAGGGACCCAAAGGTATTTGAATCAACTAATTCTCATAAATTAATCAATTGAATACCAAAGGACACCAATCGAAAACCAAAACCCAACCACCGAACCACCAAAACACAGCCTAGAGGTTTAGTCGACCGAACCAAACCCCCAGTCGTCCGAACACCCTATTGGAATCTCACAAAACGCCAAAAAACATGGTTCAGTCGATCGAACCCTACGGTCCAGTCGACCGAACCCAAGATCTAAGCTCCAGTCGACCGAACCCAAGATCTAAGCTTCAGTCGACCGAACCCCGTGGTTCAGTCTACTGAACCTTGGCGGAACTTGATTCCGAGCTACGGGTTTCTACAACGAAACCGCACACCGAAGCCTCCAATCTCCGATCCAACACCCGCAAACAACCATACGCCTAGGCATAACACCGGGATCTCAAAAGAAACTCTCGACACCCGATTCCATCCACAAAAATCGCCGAAAACGAGTTTTAAGCCCAAAACCCAACTTTTAAACAAATGCAGATCTACAACAATCTACCCGTTAAAAACACCCACGTTTACCCATAGCACCCTTATACAGTAGTAGGGTCTAGAATCCTATCTCGGTGAGTTAAAAACTCGACGTTTCGAACCACGTGCAAAATTGAGCCTCACCAGAATCAAAATTTGACCGGATGGTTGCGTAGCCCACCGCGCGAAAAGTAAGAATCCGCTATTGGATCGTTGAAAACCAAGCCCCGGGCCCCCGAGAACTTAGAGAGAAGGCAGAGAGAAAACGAAAAACTTACTAGAGAAGTTTTGAAAAATATCTTTTTGAAAATATCTAACTCTAGATATTTATAGGTTTCTAAAATATCTTTTTTTTTAACTCTTGAAATTTGCGCCGCAATGGCCCACGGCCCCGAAAACCTACCCCGCATGCATATCTACCCTCAAACATGCATTAAAACTATTTGAAACATGCTGCAACGAAAACACGTAATGCCCGTCCGAAAACGCCGAAAAAAGAAAACGGGTCAGGGTCTCACAACTCTACTCCCTTAAAGGAATTTCACCCTCGAAATTAAACTCAAGGTCAAATAACCAACCGTCGATCTCAATCGACACAGGCACACGTGATGGTCAGCCATATCATTCCTAGAATATAGTTAAACAAGGTCAGGCATCCTAGACAATGGCCAACTATCACACAGATACTGGATCTACAACCCATCCCAACTTCACAACCTCACCAACCACTGCCCCAACACAACACACTATCCACGAGATCCATAACCAACCCCAAATGATGCAATGAAGAATCTGACCAGTAACCTGCATGCTCAGAAAGTACCTCTGCTCGCTGAAGGTATATCTGCATCATCCGGCATGACCGGTGTCCTCAAAGCTATAAGGGAATACGCTCGGGGCAATTCCATCTTGTCCTGTTCACAAGTACTCGGCGCCGTCGGCTGCTGCACCGACTGAACTGACGTTCCCCTATTTGTCACTCGGGAAGTCTGGACTGTAGAAGGTCGCTGTCGGTACTCAGATGAACCCGGCACATACGAACCCACTGGTGTATCCTACCTGCTCGGCGCACTGCCTCTCTGGGGACAATTCCTACGAATATGTCTGGACTGTCCACACTCATAGAAACTGACGGTTCCCTCCCCTGCGACTGCACTGGAGCCAAACTACTGGATGGTCTCGACTGTAAACAATCCACCGCACGATGCCCCAGCTGTCTGCATCAAAAATAGGTCGACTCCCTCTGCTCCGGCCTCCCAGATGAAGCCACAGATGGTGATGGTACTGAAAACTGCTGTGGTAATCCAGATGGATGAAAACTAGTACCAGAGGACCTCTGCCTCTTGCTGGAACGCCCACCCGTCTATACCCCCGCTCCACCCTGCGATGTCCTGGCCTCCCTCGAAGCTCAAGTCTCAGTCAAAGCATTTTCAACCCTCGCTGCTGCCTCCACCAGCTCTCTAAACACACGAAATCCCATCACAGACACTCGCTCCTTGATCGTCGGCCTCAAACCCCGCTCAAACCTCATCGAAAGCAACTCATCTGTGCACTCCACCTCCGGTGCAAATCGAGACAAGCTCGTAAACCTGGCCTCGTACTACATGATGTCCATGGCCCCCTGGGTAAGAGAATAGAACTCCTCCCTACATAAGTCCCTCCTCGAAGTCGGGAAGTATCTCTCCATAAAGACTCATGTAAAAGCTGCCAATGTAACCCCCACTGTGTTCCTGGCATACCTCCACCACTGGTGAGCATCACCTCTCAGCTGAAAGGTGGCAAAAGAAACCCGCAACTCATCCTCCACAATCTGTAATGTGTTAAGGGTATGAGTTGTCAATTCCAACCATTCTGTCGCCATAAGAGGATTAGGATCTCCTGCAAAGGTAGGCAGATCCATGCGCCTGAACTCCCGCATCGCCGCGGTAACCCCCGCCTCTCTCGTCTCAAGCACTCTCCCTCTCTCCCTAACAGCCTCACCCTTAGCAACCAGCTGCTGGATAGAACCAACCAGCACACGCAACAGCTCCTTTGCGTCCATCGGTTCCAGGGGAGCAATAGCATCTCCAGCATTAGGGATAGGAACATCCCCATGACCAACAGCACGGTCATGGCCTCGCCCTCGTCTCGCAGATATCACGTCTATATGAAAGCAAAACAATACATAAGACGCAGCACATGAACATAAACGCTAAACACATAGCATGCTAACACATAGCCACATAGGTTCATGCTAAACGAAACCCCACATACCGAGGAGAACCAACAAGAATGACACCTCTATCTGGATAACCTACTCAGATTTCCTGCTAGAAATCACGTCAGCTAAACGCATTTCTAACTTGGCCCCCCATGTTTGTTAATCCAAATGCCCAAAGGCAGAACCATCACTCCTAAGATCCAACCCCCATGCTCACATATACACATCATTCTCATGCTTAACATGCTAACGCGTACATGTTATCAAAGCATCTAAGCACATGTAGTCAAGCACGTGCAATCAACCTCACACGGTGATGCAACCTCTTCCCACGGCTTTTAGGTATTAGAACCCAGAGCTCTGATACCAAGTTGTCACCCCCCAAACTCCGGGCCACATGAAACACCAATAAACAACCAAACGTAATCCCAGCCCGAGACATATTCTCAAAATAAACCATACATGCATTATATATAAACGCCAAACGTCAACATTACACTGCTCCAACGCCCTAAAAACATGTTATAGCATACATGTAACGAAAGAACAAAACAGAAGACTACAGCACTTCCACCTCTTCCTCACCTCCTGATCAACCTGCGTGACCGGTACCTGAAAAAAATCAAAATGCCACACCGTGAGCCAAAGCGCAATAGATTCTAAACAACACATGCAATAGAAGCTAAACATGCTAGGAAAACGCGATGCAGTTTTCGACTCTCTTTTAAGCCAATAAAACAATTTGAAAACAATTTTAAATCACGACTCAGCAGAGCCAGAAAAATAATTTTCACAAGCAAGGGAAAGCGAGGATAAAAATCATTTTTCGACTAATTAGAGCCTTGAAAACGATTCAAGTATTACGACTCCCGCAGGCCGTTAATACAGTTTTTAAGAAAATTTGTCTATCCGTCCCAATATGCAGTACATGCAATCCAAGAAACATACACACACGTGCCTCGTTAGGACCTCGTTTCAGGTGACAGAGTGCACTCACTGGCTTCGCAGCCTACCTCATACACCGGCTTTCGTAGCCTACCTCATACACCCACACACGCACACGTGCATCATCAACCAG
>JAUMHN010085949.1:0-25718 GCA_032360265.1 Heliamphora ciliata
AGTTATTTAATTTTACTTGGCATGGTCAGTTGCCTAGATAGTAAAATTAAAAAAAATTGGCATGTCTGGTCTTATGATGAATAGTAGACATCCGCCGTTCGTGGCATGCTATTCTCAAGTTACAAGGCTGCTGGCGAATTAATTTTAAAATGGTAGAGAGAACCAAATTAAAATGAATTCAAAGTTTTTCTCATCATAATTAATGGTATTTTAATTATGTGATTCTCAAGATTAAAATTGATTTCAACCCACTCACTTTAATACTCAAAGAAAACAAACTAACGGGATTGAATTTTGTTGACTAGAAATGTAACTGCATATATCTTTAACTACAAATGGTATTCTTTCAATACCAGGAAATGTGTTTATTTCTGAAAAAAGGTTATTTCTTTGGGCCCAAAGGCATGAAAAAGAAAATGGTTCAAAAACAGGGAGACACGATTTTTAGGGTAGTTAGTGGGCCACGAACTAGTGTGAAAATGCCAAAAGACAGATGTTTTCATTGCAACCAGACCCGACAATAGAAAAAGCTATATCTAGTATTTCTCAAAAGGCATAACAAACAAGGTAATTTCTGTTCACTGGTTGTGAAAACATATTTAGCCGTGTTATCTACCGGTACCTGGTGTGTAGATATGGGAGCCACTAATCATGTCTATAATTCATTGTAGGGGTTTCAAGAAACCCGACAACTTAGTGATTGAGAGATTTACCTACATATGAGTAATAATACAAAGGTAACAGCAGTTGCAGTATGAGATACCACTCTCAGTTTTGGTAGAGATCAGGTTTTAAAATTGAGAGATTATCTTTATATACCTACCATTAGAAGGAACTTAGTTTCTGTTTCTAGATTGGCTAAAGGCGGATATTTGGTTTATTTTAATAACTCTGTGGTTATTAAGAATAATAAACGGGTTATCTGTTCTGGTACATTTGTGGATGATCTTTATATTATTACTCTAATCTCTCCTACACTGCAACTGACTGAAATGAATAATACATCTATATTATCATATAAGAGAAAGTTTCATTCTTTAATGAATCAAACGTTTTTTTGGAGCTTACGCTTCTGTTATATTAATCTAAAAAGGATAAACAGACTAGTAGCAGATGGGCCTTTGAGTTCATTGGAAGTGGAAGCACTTCCAGTCTGTGAATCTTGCTTAGAGGGTAAGATGACCAAGAGGCCTTTTTCGGCTAAAGGTTATAGAGCTAAAGAATCGTTGGAGTTGGTTCACTCTGATGTGCGTGGTCCTATGACAATTCGGGCTAGAGGTGGCTTTGAGTACTTCGTAAGTTTCATTTATGACTACTCAAGGTATGGAAACATTTACCTGACGTACCGTATGTCTGAATGTTTTGAGAAATTTAAAGAATTCAAGGCGAAGGCGGAGAAGCATCTGGATAAAAGTATCAAATCACTACAAGTATCAAATCACTACAATCAGACCGTGGTGGGGAATACCGCTTTGGAGAGTTTAAGGACTACTTGTCATCAGAGGAGATAACATCCCAATTAACTGCACCTGGCACTCCACAGCAGAATGGTGTAGCAGAAAGAAGGAATAGGACTCTTATGGAGATGGTAAGGTCAATGATGAGCTACTCAGGTTTACCAGATTCGTTTTGGGGGCTCGCTTTAGAGACAGCAGCTTACATTCTGAACTTAGTACCTTCTAAGTCAGTACCTTCTACTCCCACAAAATTGTGGACCGGGCATAAGTCTAGTCTGAAACACATTCGAATTTAGGGGTGTCCAACACATGTGCTGAAAGGAACACAGGTAAGTTGGAACCGAGGATAGAAATTTATTTCTCTGTGGAGTATCCCAAGGGAACGAAGGGTGGTCTATTTTATAATAAAAAGGTCATTGTTAACACTAATGCCCGATTCTTGGAAGAGGATTATATTATAGATCACAGGCCCAGTAGCAAAATTGTTCTGTAAGAACTGAGAGAAAATACAAGTAGAACGGAAGAAGAATCACAAGTCACTAATATTCCATTACCACGCCGTAGTGGGAGGATTATCGAGACAGATGCATATCAAGAACAGGGTGCTGATGCACATGGCTCTGATTCTGCACAATCTGTTACTACTAGTACATAGATACAGGTAGTGCCTCATCGTAGTGGGAAGGCTGTTCATCAAACTGATCGGTATATGTTCTTGGGAGAGTCGTTTGAAAAGATCCCAACAGAACTGGATTCCGAGCCCTGTAACTACAATGTGGCACTAGAAGATAAAGATGTAGATATTTGGCAAAGGGCTATGAATTCAGAGATAGAATCTATGTATTCCAATCAAGTCTGGAAACTTGTAAAACCACTCACAGGGATAAAACCCATTGGATGCAAGTGGATCTACAAGAAGAAGAGAGGAGTAGACGGGAAGGTTAAAACCTTCAAAGCTAGGCTTGTTGCTAAAGGGTTCACTCAGAAAGAAGGGATCGATTATGAGAAAATCTTTTCATCGGTAGCCATGCTTAAGTCTATCCGAATTCTCTTATCTATTACCGCACATTTTGATTACGAAATCTGGAAAATGGACATCAAGACATCTTTCCTTAACGAAAGTCTTGACGAGTGTATCTATATGATACAACCAGATGGATTCATTCCAAAGAGCCAGGAGCACATGCTATACAAGCTTAAGAGATCTATTTATGGATTTAAGTAGGCATCGAGGTCTTAGAACACTCGTTTTGATCAAGCTATAAAGTCTTATAGTTTTGATCAAAGTCAGGAGTAGTCCTGTGTGTACAGGAAGCGTGACGGAAGTGTGGTGATCTTTCTAGTACTTTATATAGACGATATCTTGCTCATCGAAAATGATGTGGGGGCATTATCTACGGTTAAAGTATGGTTATCTGGGTAGTTCGATATGAAAGATTTTTGAGAAGCCAGTCACATCCTTATGATCAAGCTTATGCGAGATTGAAAACAAAAGATGTTAGGCTTCTCACAAGCAAAGTATATCGATGATATCTTTACTCGTTTTAGCATGCAGGATTCCAATAAAGGGTTTCTCCCTTTTAAGCATGGAATCACTCTATCCATGGATCAGTGTTCTAAGACACCTGATGAGATAGAGAGGATAAAGATGGTTTCTTATGCTTCGGCAGTAGGAATTCTCATGTATGCTGTACTTTGCACTAGACTCGACATCTGTTTTGCCATTAGCATGGTTAGCAGATATCAGTCAAACCCAGGGTAGGAGTATTGGACAGCGGTAAAGAATATAATCAAGTACCTAAAAAGGATTAAAGATTATATGTTGATTTACCAGGCAGATAGTTTAGTACCCTGTAGGTGGATTTAATTATCCGGCAATCAAATAAGTTAAGTGAAAGGGATTAAGGAATATCAAGATACCGATTAAATTAAATTATCAGCAATTAAATTTAATTGGCGGGTATTAGAAATCTTAACGTGGGGAGAAATGGTAAGCATTTAATAACAGGAGCTCAATGCAAGAAGGTCTTGAGATTATGGGTCAGAGTGCAATTATAGTTCTTTAGTGGTGTGAACTGTAATTTAGTATTTTATGAAAATTACAAAAAGCGCTGCGTCTTTCAATAATTACAGAAATCGCTGGTAGGTATCTGTGTTCTATTGGAAGTCTTACTCATAATTACTCCCTAGTTCCCTGCTGTAGCCCTATATATATGCGGGTAGGCTGAACCAGTTTTAGATGATGATATCATATTGTCTTTCAAGATTAAAGATATCTGGGTTCTGTCGATACGAGTTCTCGATAGTTCGTAACTCATACTATGTTCGAGGATTGTGCAACGGAATATAGTAGAAGATCTGACAGGAGCTTTAATTCAGAATCAAATCGTAGTTGAAGAATCGATCGACAAAAGGTATTCTTCTAAATTAACTTTGGTTGTACGGGTTTTATTTTGATCGTTCGACGTCAAAAGTTTTATCTGGAGCCAGTTTTAGCGTTTGCCCGTCCAGTTAATTTTTTTTATCAAAAATTATTTACAAAAATAATGATCTTAACAGTTTTGTCTCCAACATAGGTCTGAAGTTCCACATGAGATAATTTTCAACAACAGTTCTCACTTTCAAGGAGAAGTTCTAGTCCTCTTGGAAGAGTATCGAATCATCAACCATAAGTCTTCACCATATAGACCACAACCCAATGGTGCTGTGAAAGCTGCAAATAAGAATGTTAAGAAGATCATATAGAAAACAATAGAGGGAAGCAAGGATTGGCCAGAAAAGTTGCCATTTGCGCTTTGGGGATACTGGACATCAATTAGAACTTCTACTGGAGCAATGCCCTATGATTTGATCTACGGAATGGAGGCGGTTTTGCTTATAGAATTAGAAATCCCGTCACTAAGAATAATGGCTGAAAGCGATATCCCTGAGTCAGAATAGCAAAGGGACAGGTTCGAAGAGTTTCTCCTGTTTGACGAAAGGAGGCTTAGAGCCCTGTTACATGTTCAAGGGTATAAGAGAAGGATAGCTTGAGCATTTAATAAGAAGGTTAAGTCTCAAAACTTGAAGGAAGGTGACTTAGTCCCTAAAGAGATCAAAGCTCCAATCTTTGATCCAAAGGGTAAGTTCAAACCCAATTGGGTCGGACCCTATCTCACAAAGACCCTAATGTCAGGAGGTGGTGCCATCCTTATGGATTTAGACGAAAATATTTTCTCTACACCCATCAATTCAGACTAGCTCAAAAGTTTTTACCCCTGAGGGAAATCCCACAAAAGGAGAGCGTTAGTACTCGAGTGTAACCCAAGCCTCGAAGTACATTATGGCCTAATTCCCTTTCTTCGGGATACGTACGCAGCTTCTGCCAGAAATTCGGCCCAAACCCTTAAGTTGAAATTCCCCCTTTGTAACCATGTTTTAAGTTACAAGATTAATGCAAAAACTTGTTTTAATTTTTTCTAATAGAATGATTATGGTGTAAAGAACGAAAATCTAAGGAACAAGTTCTAAAATTCACTATAAACTAGAAGTGAAAAAACTTTCATTAATGAGTTTTACCAATACAGTTTTCAAAAGCAAGAGAGGCTCACAAGTCCTCATCCTAATAAATCGAAAAGGGAAAAGAAGCAAAATATTAAGGTACAGCAAAGCAAAATCAAGTCCTCCTTCTCTTTGCATCCCTTTCATGTCCTACCATGCACTCTATCTTCGCCTGCAGTCAAGCCTTGTAACTCGCAAATAACCCGTTGTCAAAATTCCCACCAACTAGTATCCTCAGTCGAGAAGACCAAGCCCGCTAGTATTGACCCAAGAAGGGGGCCTGGTGAGGAGAACTGTACAGATAACTCACAGCAGTCTCAGAGCAGATTTGAGTATGCCTGAACGGACAAAGAATGCGATAAGGATAATAGAACTTGTGCTCGATTGAGGCTACTTGGTAAGATTATCTGAGTTCTTTGACCAGGGAGGACATCTCCTAGTTATGCCTCTGGCTGAAGATATCTTCCATGACTACTGCGATTGTGGGCCACTCGGGGGTCTTCTTGGTCGACTTAAAGCTGGCTTTCTCTCAGGTTTGGTTGATGGAGAAGGTGAATCTGTTGGAGAAGCTCATGCCTGACATGATCTTCTTCAACAGAAAAAAGAAAAACCAGAAAAAAAAAGAAAGCCGAATGGAAAACCCGAGAGAAATACAGAAAAAAGAGAGTTGAACGACTACCAGTAGTAGGAGAGCACTACCGGCAAAATAAGGGGCACCCTTAGTGTGAACTACATCTAGCCCAAGTAACGTCTCGGCAAGAACTAACGGGATAAGGTCCCAGCCCTTGTGAATCTGATGGCCTACATCTACCAAGGAAGTGCTAGCCCACCCGTCCGAGGGTCCCAAGAGAAAGTGAGCTAGAACACAAATGCAAAGAGCATGCCAGTGTTGAAGTTGAAAAGAGAAGTCTCCAAGAGATCTCCGATGCCCAAAGCGATCCACGATCCGAGCTACATTGAGAAATTTACCGTGTGTAATGAAAGAAGCTTCATGCCTGGAATAACCACAAAGCTACATCAACCTGTTCATGGGATTCGAGAAAGGTGTGGGAACTATGACCTCTTCTCAGCCAGAAATCTTCAGAATGGCCGAAAAGTCCTCCATAGTCAAACACAATTCCTCCGCCCCAAAACGGAATACATGTACTTCGGGATCCCATAGCCAGGCTACTCCTCTCAGAAGATGCCAATCAACCCTCAGGGTTCGCAAAGAGAACATCGCATCTAGACCAAAATTGAGGAAGTTCTTGCACTCAACGAGGAAAGAGTCGCTCATCCAAGGCGACATAGAGTTGTCGTAAGAGTGGGCCATGAAGGATACAAGGAGAATACAAGATATCTAGAACAATGGGGTTTGGAACAGTTGCCCACTTTTATAGATCTAGAAATGGAGGGAACTCACAGAATTAATTCCAAGTTTTGCACTCAAAACCTTTTATTATGGCCGCCACCTTTTTTCAACAGCCGTCATCTAGTAACCCAACGACTGTCAACTTTTCCTCCCAAACCTGACGGCCATGGCATCCTAATGTCCAGGCCATGAACTTTTCTCTATAAAAGTTTAGGCCGCCACATCCAAACTAAACGACCGCAAGATTATTTCTCACGGTCGCAACTTTTTTATACATAAATTTTGGACAGCCTGTCCCATTTTGCCAATATGCCCCAAACTATAGTTATGAACCTGTTAGCAACTCACAACAGGGAAAGCAGTTTATATGGATATACCACAACTCATGAATTACATCATCATGCATAATAGGAATCTAAGCTTTCAAAAGTAATTTTCATAACATAATAACAATAAGGCATCCATGATAATCAAATGTGTTAACCACAAGGCACGAAGGCCCAACCCATCAAAAGTAAAGTAATATGTGTATGTGTAAGTCGTGGCACACAGGCCAAAGGAAGAATCGAAGGCATGCAGGCCCCATCTATTATATCTATGTAGTATGTCAAAGTGCAGTATGCTAATATGTATTAGTGTATGTCAGAGCAGTGTATCAGTGGAACATCGAGCATAAAAAATTAGTATATCTGTGTAGTAAGCTGGAATAGTGTATTTGTGTGGTGTGACAAGGTAGAGTAAAAAGCAAGCATGCAGGCCCAAATAAGAATAGGTGTGCAGGCCTGCATGTACAGTAAAGAAGAAAACAGAAGAGGGTCATCTACAGTAGGGCCAGCATAAGTTAGTCACTCTCGCCAGGTCCTCTTCCTTTGGATGATGTAGCCTCCTTGAGACAACTAGTCAGACGACCACGTCGATCCCGTCCCGTCCTCTGTGCCCATGTCGGTTTGTGCTGCGCTAGAGGTCCCGACTCTAGAGGAAGAAGCGACGACAAAAGTGGAAGCAGAAGTCCACGCTGGCGCTATGATTGGGGCAATAGGTGCCGTGTGACCGGTGCGAGTCCTCGATCCTCTGCCTTGGCCACACTAAAAAAAGGAAAAGAGCTACATCAGCTAAGGCAGATAAATATGTGCAAAAAGGAAAAAGTGAAAAAATGCAAATGTGAGCTAGGAAGGGCTAAGTACCACAGCAGGGCCACCTCGAGGAGCAGGATGCTCCATGCCCTGGGCTTGGAAAGCAGTGTCCAAGCGACAAACTAATACCCTCAACCCGGAGAACAACCGAAAGCACTGGTTGCACCACTCCTGGGTCATCTGTCAAGAAAAGAATCAATAAAGATATTAGAATCTGTACATGCATGAGAGTCAGCACAATTAAATGTTAGAATTAGTGCAGTGTAGTCAGATATTAGAACCAGTAAAGACATGAGAATCAGTGCAAGCATGAGAATCAGTACTGACATGAGAGTCAGTGCAATCAGATGTCAAAATCAGTCGTGAGAATCAGTGCAGTCAAATATAAGGTGCAGTATGAAAAACAAAAGGAAGGATGTCATACCTGCTCTGCACCGGGGGGAAGGAGAATCTCCTAGGCCGCTTGCTTAGGGATCTGGATCTGGTGAAGGTTCTTGTCTATGAAGGTGTCCACTGTGCATGGAAGCTCAGGGTGAATAGGACATGGGGCAGCGGGAGAAGGACCCTGCATGGAAGCACGAGCACCCATGGTAGGCAAAAGCCTCTCTCAGGCAATGACCTTGAAGTCACGATCCTCTCCCTCGATTAGTGTGGCAGCATTAGGCCCACCATGGCTCGGATAATCTCGATCGTACGGAGGGTGTCAGTTTGATGCATCCCACTAGAGGCGTCCTCAGGATACGAAAGTGTTCATACCCTAGGGATTGCTAAATAATGCGCTCGCTAAGGTACCACTCTCTATAGAATGGCCCCTCAAGCAAGACATATTAATAAGCAGTGAATGAAAATAAAAGAAGCATGTTAATAAGCAGTGAATGAATAAAGAATGAAAAGAACAACTGAGCAGGAGCAGTAAATGACTTACTCGGTCGGGAGTGAGGCTGCCTAAGAAAAGACGGTCGTCGTTTAGGTCTTTCCCAGTAGGCTTCGTACCCTAATGGCATTTGGCCCATCGAAGTGCCCGAGGGATCACGAGGGGGTCGTCGCAAGAATTCATCGGTTGGCGCACACCAAGGAACTCAAAGGCCTAGAGGTGCAGAAAATCGAGAGAAGCGTCAGTATAGTTGAAACATATATGGAGATTTGGAAATGGAAAAAGAAATCATAGAAAGTAGAGAAAGCAGATATATCTCCCAGATACGCCAATATCCACCAACGCTCAGATTAGAGGTCCTGGTGGCCGCACTCATGTATCCATATAAGGTGGTTAATGTGGCCCTACCCCAGTTATAAGAGTCGATCTAATCCACCACCACCATAGCAGCGAGATAGTGAATGTGCACCTTATTCTCTAAGTTTGGGAATAAGGTTATCCCAAACATATAGAGAAGGAATGCATGCGCCACCCACTCAAAGTGGTGGACTTCAAGTGGGTGCCAGCGCAAGTGGCAGCTCTAACAGGCCCCACTTACCTCCCCCTCCCCAGGGTTCGACCCTTGGGGTACCAACCCTCCCATCCCCAACTTACCTGACCCAAAAAAAAGTGGTGGATTTATGAGCAAACGAAGTGGTGAAATGTCTTCTTTAGCCACGTGTATCAGATGCTCCCCTTTTCGATGGAAAGGGGCACGGGATTGAGAAGGAGCATAAGAGCTATGGGACTCCAGCATATGTCAAGATCAAACAGGATCGGGTCGCTGCCCACTCAGATCCCGGTAATGAGAGAAACGTCAAGTGGAGTGAGTGTAACCTCGAAGGTGGGTAGGTGAAAGGTGCTGGTGGTGTCCCACCATCTCACAGTCAAGGCCGTGAGGATGACCCGGTCATTGCTGGTCCCCTCCAGGGATGTGATAAAACTGTCGAAGCCTGCCCGATCGACGATCTCTCTGCTGTGGGGAGGGAGCACCATGTACCACTCCAAAACGTTTAAGGACTTGCCTAAACCTCGAATACGAAGTCGCCCTTGAAACAAAACAAAATAAGCAAATCAGTAAACAAGAATGATAATAAAATCAAAATCAAAATACACAACGAGATAACTGAAACAAAGTTCTCTACAACTTTCTAAAGCCAAAACATACGAACCACCTATTTCCATCAAACAAACGATAATCAAAATGACAAATCCGACAAATAGATTCCAAAATAACCTTCACGTAACCAAATTTCATTCAAAATTTAAGTTTCGATATAACAGTCAGGGTTGTATACTAAAAACCATGGATTTTATTTGATTTTAGCGTTTAATTTTATTTTAACAAAATTATTTTTTCATTTTATGAGAATCTTAATGAGCAATGAATGCAATAATATTTGTTTAATGATATGCGTGGACGTCTTTTTTCTGTACAGTATTTAATATGATTTTTAGAGTACGGCTTGAACACAGAAAACCAGATTATAGGTTTTTGCAGAATATATGTTTTTATTCACAGTTTAGATGGAATTGGATAAACATCGGTATGACTGTAGCACAGAGTATTACTAGGCCTGTCTTGGTTACAGGTAATAGATAATAGCATTGTCCATTGTTTCAACTCGCTGTGCTAGTGCACTTTGTGTGTATTGAACATGACCACATTGGGTAATTAATTTTATATTAACTATATAAATTTAATTACACTCCAAGGTTATTATGAGTGCTTATACTCTTAATCTCGAAATAAGTATTATTTACATATATTTAATATTCGTTATTTTGATTCATTAGAGGGTACGATCTTTTATGGGTCTATAGTTTCGGTAAGTTGGATAGCGGTATTAATTATACAGTGAATATTAATCATTGATAGAATCCACGTTACGATTGTTCAAGATTGATGATACCCCCTTACGGAACCCTATAAGTTTTAACTAGGTCAAACCCTGCAGGTAGATTTAATTATTCGATAGTCAAATAAGTTAAGCGGAAGGGTTTAAGAAATTTTAAAGATACCGATTAAATTAAATTGTCAATAATTAAATTTAATTAGTGGGCATCGAGAATCTTAACATGGGGAGATGAGTTAAGTATTTAATAACAGGAGCTCAATGCAAATTGGTCTTGAGATTATAGCTAAGATTGTAGTTACAGTTCTTTAGTAGTATGAGCTTTAATTTAGTGTTTTATGAAAATTGCACAAACTGCTGCAAGGTTTTTATAATTATAGAAACTGCTGAGAGATTTGTATATTTATAGAAATCGCTGAAAGGGTATCTAGATCACACTAGAAGTCTATGTCATAATTAATTCACAGGTTCTTACTGTAGCCTATAAATATACGGGTAGGCTAAACCAAATTAATTAGTTGTCTTTCAAGACTGAGGTTGTCCAAGTTCTACCGGTACCCGTTCTCGAAGGATTGTAACCCACACTACGTTCAGAAATCGCATCGGGAATACAGTAGATGGTCTGTTCAGAGCTTCATTTCGGAGATTCAAAGTTCGTAGTTGAAGAAACGATCAAAAGGTATTCATCTAAATTAACTGTGGTGGCACGGGTTTTATTTTGATCGTTCGACATAAAATTTTTTTAATCTGGAGTCTGTTTTGGTAATTGCCCATCCAGTTTTTATTTTTCGAATAGTCGTTTGCTAATCAATATCTTGGCAATTTGCCTCCGAAAATTAGTATCAGAGCCGTTTTAATTTTTGTTTACAATTTATCGAGGGGCCAAGTAGATTTGAAACTATGCTAACTTTATTTTGCAGGTGTTTAATCCCGGTTTTATGATCATCATTATATTCATGTTTGATTGAATGGTTTGAATGATGAATTTAATTATTTTTTAATCATGAGGGTTGATCGTGATAGTTTAAGTTTTTTTAGTTCGAATGTGAGCTTTCGGGACAGAGATTTTCGATGTAAATTCTTTTATTTATTTTTATAAATTATTTAGAATATTTAGGAATGAGTTTAAATGTCCAAGAACACAAAGAACAGGCGGTGGCATAACCGGCAGCACCGACGGTGGTTTGGGGTCGTTCGAGCCATGGATCGCAGTAGTTTTTCTATGATTTTTATGACAAGTTTTTTGGTAAATTTTTACAAGTTTTATGCATTAAAAAACTACAGCAAAATAGCCCTAAAATAAAGCAAAAATAGGCCAAAAAAATAGCCACTGATGGCGGTGCAAGCTGGTGGTGTTCAGGATTATTTTTGGCCAATTTTTGTGATGGTTTCAGGGCAGGTTTTGAGTAGTTTTTTTAGCCATAATATATCTGTAAAATATACCTGAAAAGTAGTCCAAGAATTGGAGAAAAGAAGCCATAGAAAATTAGCCAAAAAGCAGCGCAAGGCAACGGTTTTCAACGGCTGCAGCAGGCTGTTTCGGGGGTTTTTTTTTTAGCTTTGTCGGGACTATTTTCGAGGTGTTGTTTTCAAAAATATACAGTAGTATGTCAGTGGTAAAAATAGGAGGAAACAAGAGCTGAAACAACCACAAAACGAGGCTCAAACGGACATCAGCAACAAGGAGCAGGGGAGGCGGCGGTGGGGGCAGTTTGGCCCTCATCGAAAGCTATTTTCTAGGCATTTTTCGTTCTGATTTTTTAACGAAAAAATAGTATATTTTTAAGCTATTTTTCAAAAAAAATGGGATGAAAATAGAGTTCGAGAATGGCGGCAAAAGCTGCCTGAAGCAGTGGCATGAGGCGACGTTGGCGGTGCCAGTGGGCAGACGGTGGTGGCTATGTTCGTGGCTGCTATTTTGGCTAACATGGCTCAGGTCAATGCTGTATTTGTATAGCACTGCAACTTGAGAAAACCTGATAAGACTTGGATGCCGAAGCTGATTCTGATAAGGATTGAAAGATTACGAGTTAATATTTAAACAGGAGATTGAAATTCAAAATTTTCTGTATGATCATAAAATTGGTATATATATATATATATATATATATATATCTTGCATTTATATTTGTTTAAACTGCGTAGATGATATATATCAGGTTTATTTATTCCTGTTAGTTTAATTAATTCAAAAAAATTTAATTTTAATTAATATTTTGTAAAGAAAGTAAAATTAACTTCTTTTTTCTTTTTGATGACGGAGGAACCACCTCAAGGCAAGGGCCCTTTGAACTTACCCTTAAAGCGTAAACCTCCTGATACTTGCAATCACCCGCAAACCACAAGTATCGATTAAGTCAGGAAATGAAAAAACTTTAGATATTTTATTTTTTACGAAATAACAAGTTTAGGATGATTTTTTAATAAATCGGATATCTTTTTTTTGGGTAATTAAAAATTGGATATCTTGAAAAAACGTAAAAATTAATTTGGAATTTTGAATTAACTAAATAAAAAATGTTTAATTTTAATAAATTATTAATTTTTGAAAAATGTGCAACGTAAAAATAAAATATTTGAATGCCTTTATTCAATACCTTAACTGTAAAGTAAAGAAAAAACTGTGCATTCTTCGGTAATATTATTTGTTACACATTAAAACACGAAAAGATTGTTGCCAAATCTGAATCTTTTGGATTGTGTACACGAAAAGATGTTGTAGAATCTTTCAGATCGTGTGGTTTTCGAAATTAATAAATTTATTTTAATTAAACAGATTTTTATAACCCTCAAAAATATTTTAAAAATCTAGCTGGAAGAAGAAATTTATTCACAGATAAATTCTGCGGTCTTCATCACTAGTTCTTAGGTGTTGTAATTAATTCTGCGTGCTGCCAGTAAAGCATTCCTTCCCATCGGACAGAATTAATTGCGGTATCGCCGGTACGAATCTCTTTTAGGGATAATTCTGGATAATTATTAGTATGAATCACTTCTTAATCTGAAATATTTTTTACATAGCGATTGATTTGGGATTAGGTAATGGTTAACACTTAGCTGTAAATAATAGTATTTTCTTTATCTGAGTCACTGCTATTATTTATTGGACCGAAACTATGTCAGTTATTTAATTTTACTTAGCATGGTCTGCTGCCTAGATAGTAAAATAAATAGGAATTGACTTGTTTGGACAAACAATGAATAATATATGTCCTTCCATCAAGGCATGCTATTCATAAGGTACCAGGCTGTTGGCGAATTTTTTTTTTAAATGGTAGAGGGAACCAATTTTAAAATAAATTCAAAATTTTTCTCGTCATAATTAATGGTTATTTTAATTATATGAATATCATAATTAAAATGGTTTCAATCCACTCGCGACCTTTCCCAAAGAAAACAAACTAACGAGACCAAACTATATAGACTAGAAAGGAAGCTTGGATATTGTCTTAACTGCCGAGGACTATAATTTTGTATTATCTGAGATTTGTCCACCAGCACCTGATGAGGGGGCGACCAAATAGAAAACCCTTGCTTATTAGAAGTGACAGATAGTTGATCAAATGGCTCGCTGTTACATTTTAGCTTCCATGTCAAATGTATTGCAGCATTAGCAATAGTTTATGCCCAGTGTATATGACATGATTATGAACCTCAAAGAAATGTTTGGGGATCAAAATGGTGCTACTAGGGAAGTGGCCATAAAATCTCTGATGAATTCAAGCCCTTGTGTTAGGGTTGGTATACTAAAATTTTGTATTTAGTATTTAATGTTGTTTTTAATAAAATTAATTTTTTATTTTATGAGAATCTTTATGAGCAATGTATATATATATTATTTTCTTTAATGTTATGCATATATGTCTAATATTCTGTACAGTATTTAATCTGTTGTGTAAAGTACAGCTTGCATACAAAAGATCAGATTTTAGGTTATTGCAGAATATAAGTTTTATGTTCACAGTTTAGATGGAAATAAACATATCATCGGTACCACTGTAGCACAGAGTTTTAGTAGGACTGTCTTGGTTACGAGAAACAGGTAACAGCGTCATCTATTGTTCTGACTCTTTGTGCTAGTACACTTTGTGTGTGTTGAATGCAACATATTGGGGTAATTAATTTTAAACTAACTATATAAATTAATTCACACATCAAGGTTATTATAAATAGTGCTTATGCTCTTAATCCTGAAATAATTATTGATTTGCGTATATTTAATATTCGTT
Organism: Heliamphora ciliata; assembly: GCA_032360265.1. Taxonomy (NCBI): domain Eukaryota; kingdom Viridiplantae; phylum Streptophyta; class Magnoliopsida; order Ericales; family Sarraceniaceae; genus Heliamphora; species Heliamphora ciliata. The sequence continues at coordinate 14,480 of JAUMHN010085949.1, forward strand.
ATTTTGATTCATTAGAGGGTGCGATCTTATATGGGTCTTTATTACCGGTGAGTTGGATAACAGTATTATTTATATGGTGAATATTAATTATTGACAGAATTCAAATCTCGAAAGATCGGGATTGACGATACCCCCTTAAGGATGCTAATAAGTTTTGATCGGGTTAAATTTTGCAGGTAGATTTGATTATCCAGCGGTTAAATAAATTAAGCGGAAGGGTTTAAGGAATTACAAGATGTCGATTAAATTAAATTGCCAGTAATTAAATTTAATTAGATCGAAAATCTTAACGTGGGGAGAAATGATAAACATTTAATAATAAGAGCTCAATGCAAGAAGGTCTTGAGATTATGGGTTAGAGTGCAATTATAGTTCTTTAGTGGTGTGAACTGTTATTCAGTATTTTATAGAAATTATAAAAATCGCTGCTTGTTTTTCATAATTGTAGATACCGCTATGAGGTTTGCTTAATTGCGAAAACTACTAATTGATGTGTGTGTTCCACTGAAAATCTTACTCATAATTACTTCACAAGTCTCTACTGTAACCCTATAAATATGCGGGTAGACTGAACCAGTTTCATAACTTGTCTTCAAAACTGAAGCTATCTAGGTTCTGCTGGTATGGGTTCTCGATAGTTCGTAGCCCATATTATGTTCGGAAATCGCATAATGAAATACAATAGAAGATCTGACGGGAGTTTTAACTCATAAACAAAAGCGTAGTTGAAGATTTGACCGGTAAAAAGGTATTCTTTTAAATTAACTTTGGTTGCACGAGTTTTATTTTTGATCGTTGACGTCAATAGTTTTATTTAGAGCCCGTTTCAAGGTTTGCCTGTCCTGTTAATTTTTACCAAAAATCGTTTGCAAAAATAATGATCTTGATAGTTTACCTCCAACAATTGGTATTAGAGCCGTTTTATTTTTTGTTTACGATTATTGGGGCCGGGTAACTTTAGAACTATGCTAACTTGGTTTTGTGGCATTCTAATACTGATTTTATAATTGTCATTTATTTCATATTTGATTGAATGCGTGGATGATGATTATTTATTTTTTAAATTACAGGAGTTGACCGAGATAGATCGAATGTGAGCCTTCGAGACATAAAATTTATGTAATAGCTAGTTTTTATATTTAAATATCTATTTAGATTATTTAAAGATATGATGAATATGTCCAAGAATACGAAGAACAGGCGGCGGTACCGGCAGTGGTTTCGAGATTTTATGAGTCACGAATTGCAGAAAATTTTTAACGATTTTAAATAATTTTTTTCAGTGTGTTTTTTTACAGTATTTATGCATTAAAAATAGTAACAAAATAAGTGAAAACAGCGAAAAAATAAACAAAATAGCACCACCACCGGCGGCAGTTTGGCAGCAGTTTTGATAATTTTTTAGGCCATTTCTAGGACTATTTTTTTGAGAAATTTTTTAGGCACAAAATAGCAGAAAACATACCTTAAAATACTGTCCCAAAACGAAAAAAAAAAAAAAGGGCAAAAAACAGGTGGCAAAACAGGCAGCATTCCGGCGGCGGCGGTGGCATTGTTTGAGGGCTATTTTCGGGCCTTTTTTAGACTGTTTCGAGGCATTCTTCGAAGCATCATGTGGCTAGATACTTGAGCTATTTTTTCAAAAAAAAAATAGCATGAAAGAAGCGCCAAAGAAAGCCCAAACAGGGCACTGTTTCGGGTGACAACGCTGGTGGTGCGGCGACACTAGTTGGAGCAGTTTTTTTTTGCTATTTTCTAGGCAGTTTTCGAGCAAACTTTTTGACAAAAAAATACTACTATTAGAGAACTATTTTTTCGTATAAAAAGCGTAAAAAACAAAGCTTGAATAAGGCGAAAAAAGTCGTCTGAAGCGGCTGGTGCGGCGATGCCGGTGGCGGTGCTTGGTGGTCGACAGTGGTTGGCTGGCTCGTAGCTGTCTTTGATCAATATTCTGATGTGTTTTGATACTGATACAATATATCGATATATATTGATGTGTATTAGGGTATCCTGATGCAATCGGGATACAAGAATCAGACTTGAAAGAGGATTGATGCAACTTATCTTCAACAGGAATTTGAAACTCACGAGAGTTTCTATTTGATCATAAAACTAGAATATATGCATATCGTGTTTATATATATGAACTGCGTGGATGATTGCATATCTATTTTATTTATTTTTTTAATTTATTTAATTCAAAAATTTAATTTTAATTAAAATATTTTATAATAGAAAATAAAAGGGATAATTACACTTACCTCCCATGAGATTTAAGCTTATTAGAGGGACCTCCCATGTGGTTTCTGAAATTACACTAATCTCCCATGAGGTTTAATTTTAATATCAATTGTACCCCAACTGTTAAAATTTCTGTTGAAATTTAACGAAAACTGCCCCTCCCACCCCAAAATTACCCGTTTCACCCCGAAACCACCCTTCAAACCACCTTTCTCCCCCAAAATCACCTTTTCCACCCCAAATTACAACAAAAGGGTGGTTTTGGGGTGGGAATGGTTGTTTTTGGGGGGAAAGGTGGTTTGAAGGGTGGTTTTATGGTGATTTTAGGGTCATACGATAGATAGTAGATGTTCTCCTATCGAGGCATGCTATTCACAGGGTTCTAAACTGCTGGTGAATTTCTTTTAAAATGGTAGAGGGAGCCCTAATAAAATAAATTCAAAGTTTTACTCATCATAATTAATTGTATTTTTTAATTATGTGATTCTCAAGATTAAAATGGCTTTCAACTCGCTCGTTTTTATACTCAAAGAAAACAAATATATGGGACCAAATTATGTTGACTAAAAACAAAACTTGGACATTGCCTTAACTGCCGAGGATTACAAGTTTGTATTAACTGAAATATGTCTATTGGTACCTGATGTGGGGGTGACCGAATAGGAAACCTAGGCCCATTTGAAGTGGCAGAAAAAAGATCAGATGGCTCGCTGTTATATTTTGGCTTCAAAGTCAAATGTCCTGCAGCATCAGTATCAGTCTATGTCCAATGCCTATGACATGATTATGAACCTCAAAGAAATATTTGTGGATCAAAATTGTGCTACTAGACAGGTGGCCATAAAGTCTCTAATGAATGCAAATATGGCTGAAGGCACCCTAGTTAGAGATCATGTTTTGAAGATGATCAATCTTCTAAATGAACTGGAGATCCTTGGAGCTGAAATTGACAGAAAAACCCAGGTCGATATCATACTCTAGTCACTGCCTGAAAGTTTTAAGCAGTTTTGCCTGAACTATACCATGAACATGCTCAGCTTTTCATTTGTAGAACTTCTAACTAAACTTCAAGCAGTTGAGGGTGTTCTTAGGAAACCAAATTCTGTGTATGTAGCTGAGAATGGTTTTTCATCTAAGCCGAAAGGCAAAAAGAAGCAAAAGGTTCAGACATAGAGAGGCACGCTCCAAAAGCAGTTAAGGGACCAAAAGCTGGTGTGAAGAAGCTGAGAGGCAAGTGCTATCACTGTAATCAGTTTGGGCATTGAAAAAAGTAATGTTCAATTTTTTTCAATAAGCAGAACAAACCAGGTAATTTCTATCCACTGGTGGTCGAAACATGTTTAGCAGTGTTATCTACCAATACCTGGTGTGTAGATACGGGAGCTACTAATTATATTTATAATTCATTGCAAAGGTTCAGAAAACTAGACAGCTCAGAGATGGAGAAATATACCTGCACATGCGCAATAATACCGGGTGGCAGCAGTTATAATAAGAGATGTCACTCTTAATTTTAGTAGAGATAGGATACTTCTTTTGAAAGATAGTCTTTATGTACCTTCGATTAGAAAAAAAATTATTTTAGTCTCGAGCTTAATAAAGAACAAATATCCTATTCATTTTGGTGACTTTGTGGTTGTAAAGAAAAATAAGTATTTTATTTGATCTGGTACATTAGTAGATAATCTATATGTCGTATATCCTATATCTTCTACACTGTAACTAACTGAAATGAATAACACATCTAATTTACCCATATAAGAGAAAGTTTTCTTCTTTAATGAACCAAACGTTTCTTTGGCACTTACACTTGGGTCATATTAATCTAAAAAGGATAAACAGATTGGTAGCAGATGGACCTTTCAGTTCATTGAAAGTCGAGGCACTTCTAGTCTATGAATCTTATTTAGAGAGTAAGATGATCAGGAGGCCCTTTTTAGCCAAAGGCTATAGAACTAAAGAAATCGTTGGAACTGGTTCATTCTGATGTGTGTGGTCCTATGACAATTCGGGTTAGAGGTGACTTTGAGTACTTTGTCAGTTTTATTGATGACTACTCAAAGTATGGATACATTTAGCTGATGCACTGTAAGTCTGAATGCTTTGAGAAATTCAAAAAATTCAAGACGAAGGTGGAGAAGCGTCTGGGTAAAAGTATTAAGTCACTACAATCTGACCGTGGTGTAGAATACCACTTTGGAGAGTTTAGGGATTACCTGTTATCAAAAGGGATTGTATCCCAGTTAACTGCACCTGGCACTCCGCAGCAGAATGGTGTAGCAAAAAGAATAAATCAGACTCTTATGGAGATGGTAAGGTCCATGATGAGTTATTCAGATTTATCCGATTCATTTTGGGAACTCGCTATAGAGACAGCGGCTTACATTCTGAACTTGGTACCTTCTAAATTAGTACCTTCTACTCCCATAGAATTGTGGACCATGCGTAAGCCTAATCTAAAACACATTCAGATTTGGAGATATCCAACACATGTGCTGAAAAGGAATGCGGGTAAGTTAGAATCGAGGACAGAAGCCTGTTTCTTTGTGGGGTATCCCAAGGGAACAAAGTGCGATCTGTATTATAACCCTAAGAATCAGAAAGTCATTGTTAGCACAAATACCCGATTCTTGGAAGAAGATTATATTATGGATCATAGGCCTAAGAGCAATATTATTCTAGAAGAACTGAAGAAAATACAAGTAGAACAGAAGAAGAACTATAAGTCATTGATATTTCATTACCTCGTCGTAGTGGGAGGATTATCGGAACAGGTACAAATCAAGAATAGAGTGCTGATACACAGGGTTCAGATTTTGCGCAGCGTGTTACTGCTAGTATATAGACACAGATAGTACCTCGTTGTAGTGGGAGGGTTGTTCATCAACCTGATCGGTATATGTTCTTGGGAGAGTCTTTTGATAAGATCCAGGAAGAACTGAATACCGAACCCTGTAACTACAATGAAGCACTTTAGCCCAAAGATGCAGATCTTTGACAAAGTACTATAAATTCAGAGACAAAATCTATGTATTCCAATTAGGTCTGAAAATTTGTAGAACCACTCGAAGGGATAAAACCCATTAGATGCAAGTGAATCTACAAGAGGATTAGAGGAGTAGACGGGAAGGTTGAAACCTTCAAAGCTAGGCTTGTTGCTAAAGGGTTCACTTAGAAAAAAAGGATTGATTATGAGGAAACCTTTTCACCGGTAGCCATGCTTAAGTCTATCTGGATTCTCTTATCTGTTGCTGCTCATTTCGATTACGAAATCTGGCAAATAAATGCTAAGACAACTTTTTTTAATGAAAGTCTTGATGAGTGTATCTATATGATACAACTAGAAGGATTCATTACAAAAGACCAGGAGCACATGTTGTGTAAGCTTAAGAGATTCATTTATGGACTTAAGCAGGAATCGAGGTCTTAGAACACTCAGTTTGATCAAGCCATCCATAAAGTCCTATGATTTTGATCAGAGTCTGAATGAGTTCTGTGTGTACAAGAAGCGTAACGAAAGTGTGGTGATTTTTCTATTACTTTATGTAGATGATATCTTGCTTATTGAAAACGATGTGGGGGCATTATCTACAGTTAAAGTATAGTTATCTGGGCAGTTCGATATCAAGGACTTGGGAGAAGTCAGTCACATCGTTAGAATCAAGCTTGTGCAAGATCGAAAATAAATGATGTTGGGCTTATCACAAGCATAGTAAATCGATGATATTCTTTCTTGTTTTAGCATCAAGATTCTAAGAAAGGATTTTTTCCTTTCATGTATGGAATCACTCTATCTAAGGATCAGTATCCTAAGACACCTGATGAGATAGAGAAGATAAAGGCAATTCCTTATGCTTCGGCAGTAGGAAGCCTCTGTATGCTATGCTTTGTACTAGGCCAAACATCTGCTTTGCCGTTGGCATGGTTAGCAGATATCAATCTAACCCAGGGCAGGACTATTGGACTGCGGTTAAGAATATAATCAAGTACTTGAAAATGAATAAGGATTATATGTTGATTTATCAGGCAAACAGTCTAATACCTTTGGGGTACACAGACTTAGATTTTCAGTCTTACAAGGATTTTCGCAAGTCTACCTCAAGATATGTGTTTACCTTAGGAGGTGGAGTTTTAAGTTAGAGGAATATCAAGCAGTGCTGCCTTGCTAATTCAACCATGGAGGCCGAGTACGTGGCAGCTTCTGAAGCAGCCAAGGAGGTCGTTTGGCTCAAGAACTTCCTGTTTAATCTAGAGGTGGTCCTTTCAGTTTAGTCGGCTATTATACTTTATTGTGACAATAGTGGAGCAGTTGTAAACTTAAAAGAGCCAAGGGTTCACAAGAAAGAAAAGTACATTGAGCAGAAGTATCACCTGATACGAGAAATTATATAGAGATGTGATATTACTGTGACAAAGATTGCATCAGGAGACAACTTTGTAGATCCTTTTACAAAGAGTTTACAGGGTAAGACTTTTGATAGTCATGTAGAGGGCATGAGAGTCAGATGTATGGCAGCATGGTTTTGAGTATAAGTGGGAGATTGTTAGGGTTGATACACTGAAAATAATATTTTTAGTATTTATATTTATTTTTAATAAATTTAATTTTTTATTTTATGAGAATATTTATGACTAATGTACGTATATCATTTCTTTAATGTTAGTCAAAACAGTCCCAAACCAGCACCACCACCACCGGCCCACCGGCGTCGCTGTAAGCCGCCGATTTAGGCGACTTTTGCTGCCTCTTCCAAATTCTGTTCTCGATCCCATTTTTTTTGAAAAATAGCTTTTAAAAAATACTATTTTTTTGTAAAAATCCTAACTCAAAAATAGCTCCAAAAATTGCTTTCGATGGCCGCCAAAACAGCCGCGTCTCCTTCTGTTGCCGCCGCCTGTTGGGCCTTTTTTCGTGGTCGTTTTGGTTCTCGTTTCATCCTATTTTTAGTACTGATATCCAGCAACATATTGCCTTAAAAAATACTTCAAAAATAGTCCCAAAAAAGTCTTGAAAACAGCTCCGAACAGCCTAGTGTTATCGCCAAAAAATTGCCTCCTGTTGCCGCCTATTTTGTTACTATTTCGCCTCTGTTTTTTCATAGTTTTGGAGTGTTTTTAGTACTATTTACTTTTATTTTATGCTTGAAAAATTGCCCAAAATCAATCCCAAAAATGTCATAAAAAACATGGTAAAACGGCCCTGAACCACCACCGAAAACCGCTGTTGTCAGTGCTGTTTTCTGCCAGGTTTTTGCTGATTTTTAAACCTATTTTGTTGTTGTTTTTAATACACAAAATCCGTAGAAAACTTACCGGAAAGACTTGTTTCAAAACCGTTGAAAACCCACTGCGATCCGTGGTCCAAAACATCTGAAACCACAGCAAGTGCCGCTGATTATGCCGCCGCCTTTTCTTCGTATTCTTCAATATTCAAACATATTTTTAAATATTCTACATAATTTTTAAAAACAAATAAAATCTTTTACATCAAAAACCTATGTCCCGTAGGCTCACAATCGAACAAAAAAAGCTTAAACCATCACGATCGACCTTTGTGACTAAAAAAATTAATTAAATCATCATTCAAACCATTCAATCAAACATGAATCTGACGATGATCATAAAACTGGAATTAGAACGCCTAAAAAACAAAGTTAGCACAATTCTAAATCTACCCAGCCCCTCGACTCACCAAAAATAAAATCAAAATGGCTCTGATACCAATTGTTAGAGGCAAACTACTAAGATCATTGATTTGTAAACGATTTTTTGAAAAATAAAATAAGACTGAAAATCGCCGAAACAGGCTCGAGATAAAATTCTTTTAATCTCGAACGATCAAAAAATAAAATTCGTGCCACCACAGTTATTTCAGATGAATACTTTTTGGTCGAGTCTTCAACTACGAACTTTGATTTCCAAAGTTGAAACTTTGATTAGACCTTCTACTATATTCTCGATGCAATTTTTGAACATTATGTGGGCTACGATCTTTCAAGAATTGAAACCGGCAGAACCTGGACAACCTTAGTCTTAAAAGATAACTAATTCTTTTGGTTTAGCCAATTCGCATATTTATAGGGCTACAGTAAGGACTTGTGGAGTAATTATAATATAGACTTCTAGTGTAACCTAGATACCCATCTAGCGATTTTTGTAAATATGCAAACCTCTCAACGGTTTCTATAATTATGAAAACTTTGCAGCTATTTCTGTAATTTTCATAAAATACTAAATTACAGTTCACACTACTAAAGAATTGTAACTACACTCTTAGTCATAGTCTCAAGACCAATTTGTATTGAACTCCTATTATTAAATACTTAAATCATCTCCCCATGTTAAGATTCTCAATACCTGCCAATTAAATTTAATTACTGCAATTTAATTTAATCAGTATCTTTAAAATTTCTTAAGCCATTCTGCTTAACTTATTTGACTGCTGGATAATTAAATGCACCTATAGGATTTGACCTGGTCAAAACTTATAAGTTTTCTTAAGGGGGTATTGTCAATCCCGAACAATCGAGACCTGAATTTTGTTAATAATTAATATTTACCATGTAATTAATACCGCTTTCCAACTCACCGGGACTATAGACCCATAAAAAATCGCACCCTCTAATGAATCAAAACAACGAATATTAAATATACGCAAATAATAATTATTTCGGGATTAAGAGTATAAGCACTCATAATAATCTTGGGGTGTGAATTAATTTATATAGTTAGTATAAAATTAATTACCTCAATGTAGTCCTGTTCAATACACGCAAAGTGTACTAGCACAGCGAGTCCAAACAATAGACGATACTATTATCTATTGTCTATAACCAAGACAGGCCAATTAAGACTCTGTGCTATAGTCGTACCAATAGTTTGTCCAATTTTATCTAAACTATGAACAACAACTTATATTTTGTAAGAAACTATAATCTGGTCTTCTGTGTGCAAGCCGTACTCTACACACTAGATTAAATACTGTACAAAATAAAGGACGTTATGCATAACATTAAAATAATATTGCATATATTACTCATTAAGATTCTCATAAAATAAAAAAATAATCTCATTAAAATAAAATTAAATACTAAAACTAAATAAAATCCATGATTTTTAGTATACAACCCTAACATTACGGGACTTCCACCATTCTCGTCTTGCAGTGCACTTGGGAGGCACCAAGATGTATCATGATCTGCATCATCAGTTCTAGTGGAAAGGAATGAAGAGGGAAGTGGTTCAGTTTGTTTCTCGATGCGTTACTTGTCAACAAGTGAAGGCAGAACATTAGAGACCAGCAAGGTTGTTACAGTTGTTGTTAGTATCGGAATGAAAGTGGGAAAACATCACTGTGGATTTCGTGTCTAAACTTTCTAGATTGCCTAAGGGGCACGATGGTGTTTGGGATGTGGTTTATAGACTGAAGAGGTCTACACACTTTCTTTCCATTCATGTGAAGGATTCTGTGGACAAGCTGAGTAGGCTGTATGTCGGTGAGATTGTTTAGTTACACGGAGTACATGTATCTATTATTTTTGACCGAGGCCCGTGCTTTACATTGTGCTTTCAGCAAAGTCTTCAGGTAGCTTTGGGGATGAATTTGCTTTTCAGCACTGCTTTTCATCCTCAGACGGACAGTCAGTTCGACCGTACTATACAGATTCTAGTGGACATGTTGAGAGCTTGTGTACTCAATGTTTGGGGTTCTTTGGAGGGTCACTTATCATTGGCAAAGTTTGCGTACAAAAATAGTTATCAGTCTAGCATTGGAATGGTGCCTTTCGAGGATTTGTATGGCAGACCGTGTAGGTCACCGGTGTGTTGGGTAGATGCAGGAGAAGCCACGGTATTGGGATCTGACTTGGTGCGAAAAATAATAGAGAATATCACTATGATTCGCCAATGTTTGATGACAGCCCAGAGTCGTCGAAGAATTACATCGATCAGAGGAGGAGGCCTTCAGAGTTTAAGATGGGGGTCCACGTGTTTTTGAAGGCCTCGCCACGTCGAAGTTTGATGAGATTTAGCCGTAGCGGGAAGTTGTCACCGCGTTTTATTGTGCTGTTTGAAATCTTGGACAGGATTGGGGAGGTGGCATATCGTCTAGCTTTGCCTCCTTAGTTGTCATATGTGCACAACGTGTTTCATGTTTCTATGCTTTGAAAATACGAGCCTAACCCGTCACATATCTTGGATTGGGCTGAGTTGCGAGTGGATGAGGATGTTTCTTTTAAGGAACGACCGGTGAGGATTTTGGATACAAAAGAGCAAGTGTTGAGAAGGAGAACCATTGCTTATATCAAGGTTCTATGGCTTTATCGTGGTGTTAAGGAAGTTACGTGGGAGCTTGAGTCCGAAGTCCGTGCTAGGTATTCGGAATTGTTTTCTTCTTGACCTCGCAGCAAATTTTGGGGGTGAAATTCCTTAAGGGGGAGAGTTATGAGACCCGGCTCCTTTTGATTTCGTTATCTATATGTGTAACGTGTAAGTTCTCATTTTTAATCGTTATAAAAAAGCATATTTCTATATATTTTATGCATATGTTGGCTTAGAGTGCAAGTTGGTTTCAGTATCGATTTTATCGAACGTCACAGCAGAAAGTTAAAAAACTTTTATCGGCAGGACCGCTCTACTCGATTGATCTTTAAACCGCTCGAGCGGTCTGTCTACGTGAGCTATGTATAAGATAGCTCATAGCCTTTGTTTTTGAACCAAAGCTTCTCTTGCAAGCTTCATCCTCTCCCTCTTGAAAGAAAAACTAGATCCTCTACCTTCTCACTAGTTTTTAGCTTGGGCCCGGCTCTTGGTGTGCATGTTAGGATTGGTATACTGAAAATCATATTTTTAGTATATAATTTTATTTTTAATAAAATTAGTTTTTCATTTTATGAGAATATTTGTGAGCAATGTATGTATACCATTTATTTGTTATGCATGGATGTCCGATATTCTGTATAGTATTTAATCTGGTGTGTAGAGTACGGCTTACACACAG
>JAUMHN010086161.1:0-25695 GCA_032360265.1 Heliamphora ciliata
GCGGCTGACAGAACCTACTTTTTAAAATGGCCAAAAAGTCTAACTTGTTTCAAACAACTACCCTTAGCTCTAAATATGAACCTTGTTGGGGACTTGTTAAAATAGGACATACAAAAAAATGGCTCATTTGGACTTCATTTGATACCCCAAAATCGGAAGCAACAGAAGCATAATTTTGGGTAAAATTTGGAGAAAGTACTGAACCGTTTTTACTTAATATAAAATGTTCACCCATTTGCCTTAGGATTTGGCCTTGGTGTTAAACATAAGAGTTGTAGGATATGTTTTTATCTAAATGGTGTATAAAAATCATAACTTGATTCCATGTCTAGATACCCCAAAATTTTGTCGCCCCTTTTAATTTAATACTTGGTTTTAGCCTTAAAAATTAATAAGTGTGGTTTGAACACCCTTTGTTATGAGACCCGAGTTCTCGCATGATGACTTAATTGAATTAGAAGACTAGTGTTTCAAGAGAATGAATTAGAACCCATGCTATCATATTTGAATCGTATCTTGAGAATTGTAGTATGTGCTTTACATACTTGTACCTTATGCTTTGCACGTTGTACCATGAATCTTGCCATGTTAATGCCATGCTATAAATTGTTGCACTTGAGATCAATGGTACACATTATGAACATTGCCATTTTCATCCTGACATGTTGGAGTCCATCTGTGCAAACCGTTGTTGGGATGGGCTATGTTGAGATTGTTCTTCTTGGTTCTATATCTAGGGCGTCCCTGGTTGCCATTTTTTAAAAATATTTTGGGATGTATTCCCCTTGTACACCCTTGGTGCGTCCCCGGTGTTACAAAATTGGTATTCACACCCTGGGTTCGTCCCCGATGTTTGAAATAGTTTATGGATACTGTTGGACACCATAGGTTCATCGCTAGCATTCGGGTTTTGATATCTTGGACTTTGGGTAATTCGGAGAGAGATTAATTCGGCGGACCTAATCCTATTGTGGTGGTAATTCGGAGAGAGCTCGATTATGGCAGACCTAAACCCCATTGTCACGATGTTTTGAAGGGTAATTCGGAGATAGCCTAATTTGGCGGACCTAATCCCACTGCGGTGGTAATTCGGAGAGAGCTCAATTATGGCGGTCCTAAATCCCTCATCTTGGTACTTTGTGTAATATGAACGTTTCTTGAATTCTCTTAGACTCTGGGTTGACACCGGCAAAGGCATCACGAGTCTTAAGGTGGGAATTGCTGGCCTGTATAAGGGTGGATGAATAATTGGTTGACCCGCCCCCACGCCGTTGCCATTGAGTAAAATAGCTGTGGCATGAAGCCCAGCGACGCATTTACTATTCGCAACGAGGAGCGATGATGGCTTTGGTGATCAATTTGTCCAATAAAGTCTACTCTGGTGATTCCTGGCGTGGAATCTTTGTTATTTTCTGGGTGCATTTTGGGTTAGGCGTCTGCATTTCATACACGCATGTTTATTGACTTATCTGCTATCATGTCATAAAATTGTCTGTCTCCATGACTATAAACTGTACTGGGTGTTTTATGGTATGTGTTGCGGTGAATTTTGTGCCGTGAGATTAGTTAGAAAGTTAGAGTGTTTTGCTTCCGGGTCTTAGCTCATGGCATTCGTGCCACAGGTGAGGAGGAGTTCTTAGAGGAAGTCATCCCAGAGAAAGAAGAAAGGTTTGAAGAACAGAGTGAGTCCCAATAGCACACAAATCCAGCAGATGCATTCTGAGGAGTTGAAGCTTCTGTTTTCGTTTTTATATTCAGATTTCTCGTGTTTAGTGTAATTGTTGAAATTTCTTGGTGGAACTGCAATACTTATGTACTTTTGAACCGTTCAGAACTCGTTTATGATGTAATAACTAATGTATGTAAATATATATGTCTCGACGTGCCAGGAGGACGGAGCGTCACATGATGCCACCCGCCATATAACTCGACACGACATCACATGCCACGCACCCGTCATCTGTTAACCCGAATGACCCGTCCACACATCGGGACAACCAACCACAAAACTAAGCCTAACTCGAAGGCAAACACCAAAACCAAAAAACCCTAGTTTTCAAAAACCAACGTCTTTTCCCAAAAGAACCACGGGCTCTAAACACGCTCAACACGACCATCGTAAACCCACGACGACCACACGCGCCTAACACAAACCCGATGGTGAATAAACACCATGCACCTAACAGTGCACCAACACCCACATCTAACCATGCACGTCACCCGGGGACGGCACTTAAACCAACACCCGAGGCCACTACACGATCCCCAAAACCACAACACGATCAACCGAACCCCGAAACTCAACCACCGAACCGCAAACACACAACCCAGCACCTCAGTCGACTGGACCCCAACCCCTAGTCGACTAAAAACACATTGGAAAATCCAAAAATGCCCAGGAGCACTGTCCAGTCGACTAACCCCAACGGTCCAGTCGACCGAACCTCAAGAATTATAATCTAGTGCACTGACCCCACAGTCTAGTCGACTGGGCTGAGACAGAAACTATTTTTTAGCTACGGGTTTCACCCTCCAAACTCTGATTTGAAGCCTTCAAACTTCCATCTGACACCCTCGAACATCCACACGCCTAGGCCTAACACCAAGACCATGAAAGAAACTCCCAACACCCGATTCCATCCACTAAAATCGCCAGAAAATAGTTTTATACCCAAAACCCAACTTGAACATAAAATCAGATCTACGGTAATCTAACCGTTAAAAACACACACGATTACATGTAGCACCATTATACAGCAGTAGGGTATGGAATCCTAACTCAGTGAGTTAAAAACTCGACGTCTCGATCCACGTTCAAAACCAAGTTTCGTCGGAATAGAATTCTGTCCGGATGAACGCGTAGCCCGCCGTGCCAATAGCAAGGATCCGCTATTGGATCATTGAAAACTGAGCCTCAGGCCCCCGAGAAGTTAGAGAGAAGGCAGAGAGAAATTAGAGGAAACTTAGTGGAGAAGTTGTGAAAATATCTTTTGAAAATATTTAACTCCAGATATTTATAGGCTTCCAAAATATCTTTTTTTTTTGAATTTTTTTGAAATTCGCACCACAACGCCCCACGGCCCAGGGAACCTGCCCCGCATGCATATCTAACCCCAATCATGCATCAAAAGGATATAAAAACATGCTATCACATAAACATAAAACGCGCGTTGAAAAATACCGAAAAAGAAAACTGGTCAGGGCCTCACAGGCTTAGAATATTAGGTTGTTAAGCGTATTCACGTACCTCGTAGTCGGGGGCATGACAAAACAAGTCCATGTGCAACTGTTGTGATGGTCTAGAAGTTGAAATCACTATTTTTGATTGAAAAGAACTTCTAACTTGTTTGAGTTGTTGACATACATCACATGTTTTATTTTTTTCAAATTTGAGTTGAGGTAAACCAACCACCAACTCCTTTTTTAAAACTTTTGAAAACAAATTAATGTGAGTACGTCCAAGCCTTCTATGCCATAGCCATTTGTTATCACTCAAGGCAGTTAAATATTTTGTGTCATTTTTTGTCGGTTGTACTTTTAATGATGCACTTAGAATGATCAAAGACAACTTTGTGGCCCTTGTCACAAAGCTGACTTATGCTAAAAAGATTATGGTTTAAACCATCTACAAGTAAAATATTTTCAATAGAAGAGAAAGAAGTTTTACCAATACTACCAACTCCTATGATTTTACCCTTGCTATTGAAGTGAATTGAATCCCAAGAAACAAAGATAGCACGTACGAATCAAATCAAACATGGTGCAGGGTGAAGATCATACAATAAAAAAAATGTACTTCGCCTTTCCGTCCAGACAAACGGGAAAATCGTCTGGACAGAATCCGTATGAGATGAACAAAACTGAACCCGAACCCTGAAACAGAAACCCGATATACCCACAAGGTGGAATAGGGATTATACCTGCTCGATCCCACTGATTTGATCACGTTTCTATTCTTGAAGTTGAATCCAAAGATCAACACGGCAATCAACAGACAATCTTTTCTCCGTTCAGATCTTCTACTGTATTCTCTTATGCCAAAGACACGAACTAAGTGTAGGCTTAAATCCTTCGTGCCCCAAACCCTACCTAGCTACCTCTTTTAGTTCTAATTCTCACATTGCGTGAAAGCCCTTAAAGATTATATGAATGTATCATTTGGCGGTCAGGTATACAACGGCATATAAATAGGCTACAGTAGGGACCTGTGGAGTAAATAAGACATGAACTTCCAATGTAATTAAATAAATCCTACCTCAACCCAGAAGCAATTTTACAAAACATAAATTATAATTCATTCCAATAAAGAATTATAATTACTCTCCTAATCTTATTCTCAAAACCAATTATTCGATCTCCTGTTATTAAATACTTATTATTCTCTCCACGTTAAGATTACAGATACCTGTCGATTAAATTAAATTACTAACAATTATATTTAATCGACTTCTTTAAAAATTTCTTAAGCCCTTCCTCTTAACTTATTTAACTGCCGGATTATAAAATCTACCTGCAGGGTTTGGCTCGATTAAAACTTATAAGGTTTCTTAAGGGGTATCATCAATCCCAACTAATCGGGACATAGATTCGTCGATAATTAATATTCACCATATAATTAATATCATTATCCAACTCATCAAAATTATTGACCCATATAGGATCACATCCCATAATGAATCAAAATAACGAATATTAAATATACACAAATAAATAATTATTTTTGAATTAAGAGCATAAGCACTCATAATAACTATGGGATATGAATTAATTTATATTGTTAGTAAAAAATTAATCACCCCAACGTGGTCATATTTAATACACACAAAGTGTACTAGCACAACGAGTCCGAATAATAGACGGTGTCATTATCTGTTCTCCGTAACCAAAACAGGTCTACTAAGACTATGTGCTACAGTCGTACCAATGATTTGTCCAATTCCATCTAAACTGTGAATCAAAAACTTATATTCTATAAAAACTTTTAATCTGATCTTCCGTGTGTAAGTCGAACTCTATATACCAGATTAAATATTATGTAGAATAAAAGACAACCATGCACAACATTAAATAAATAATAAAACGCATACATTGCTCATAAAAATTCTCATTAAAATAAAAAAATAATTTTTATTAATAAATAAAAATAATACCAAAAATTCAAATATAGTTTTTAGTATACAACCCTAACAGCTAATGTCTCCAAATATCATAAACCCATCATCTTTGGGCATGAGAGAGGCAATCATTAACTTGTCACATGTCATGTGTCTTGAACAGACACTATCAACATACCGCATCCCTCCCTTGAATAAGGACTTGAGACACACAAGCAAACAAAATCAAGTTTTGACTTTTGGTATATAAATTTTCTTGGGTCTATTGGAGTAAGTTCTATATGGGTGTGTTCCTTTTGGAACCCAAACCTTTTTAGCAGTAACAGCATGAATTTTTCTATGCAGACAGTGTGTGATTGTGTGTCTGTTGGGGCAAACTGTAAAGATCCGAAGATTATGTTATGATTTTAGTAAAAAGTCATCCGGATGGTCAAACGCCAAAGCAGGCTCTAGAATAAAAATTTTTGATATCAAACAATCAAAAATAAAAACCCAATAAATACACCAAAAGTTAGTTTTAGGATTATACCTTTCGAAATATAGTTGGATTATTTCAGTTACTGCAATAATTTTCAGTCAACGAGTCGTTGCGGTTTTTAACTTCTAGTTAAATCTCTAACACAAACCTTATGTTGTATTCCCAAATGCTAAACACGAAATAAAGTGTGAGTTTTGATCTATCGTGTTCTTCA
Organism: Heliamphora ciliata; assembly: GCA_032360265.1. Classification (NCBI taxonomy): domain Eukaryota; kingdom Viridiplantae; phylum Streptophyta; class Magnoliopsida; order Ericales; family Sarraceniaceae; genus Heliamphora; species Heliamphora ciliata. Next base: position 5,807 of record JAUMHN010086161.1, read on the forward strand.
AAACCTTCTTAATTAAGCTTAGGATTCTCAAAGAACGTGAAAACCCTAGCCAATCACTGATTGAATAATATGAATTATGACATCAGATTTTATAACTGCATATAAATAAACTACAGTAAGGACCTGTAGAGTAAATAAGACATGAGCTTCCAATATAATTATGAAATTCTACCTCAATTCAAAACCAATTTCATAAAAAATATAAATTATAATTCATTACACTAAAGAATTATAATTCCACTTTCAGTCTTATTTTCAAATACTTTTTTATTCTCATCACGTTAAGATTCTCGATACACGCCGATTAAGTTAAATTACTGACAATTATATTTAATCGACTTCTTAAATAAATTTCTTGAGACTTTTCGCTTAACTTATTTGACTACCAGATAAATAAATCCACCTATAAGACTTATAACCGATCATTTGGGACGTGGATTCCGTCAATAATTAATATTCACTATATAATTAATATCGTTATTCAACTCACCAGAAATATAGACCCGTAAAAGATTGCACCATTTAATGAATCAAAATAATAAATATTAAATATATGAAAATAATTAATTATTTCGGGATTAAGAGTATAAGCACTCATAATAACCATGGGGTGTAAATTAATTTATAAAATCAGTATAAAATTAATTACTCGAACTTAGTCTTGTTCAATACACATAAAGTATACTAGTACAATGAGTCAGAACAATTGTCGAGAGAATTATCATTCCCCGTAATCAAGACAGATCTACTAAAATATCGTGCTACAGTCATACCGATAGTGTGTCCAAATCCATCTAAATTGTGAACCAAAACTTATATTCTACAAGAACTAATAATCTAGTCTTCTTTATGTAAGTTGAACTCTACACACCAGATTAAATACTATGTAGAATAAAAGATACCCATACAAATCATGAAATAAATAATAAAACGCATACATTACTAATTAAGATTCTCATAAAATGAAAAAACTAATTTTATTAAAAAATAAAATTAACTACTAAAACAAAAATAATTATTTTTAGTATACAACCCTAACAATCTCCTACTTATACTGAAAATCATATTGCTATACATCTGACTCCTATATCCTCTACATGGCTGTCAAAAGTCTTAGCTGGTAAGCTCTTTTTAAAAGAATCTGCAACGTTGTCTCCTGATGCAATCTTGGCCATGGCTACATCACCTATCTGTACGATCTCTCGTATCAAGTGATATTTACTCTTGATAGGTTCCACCTTCCAAGGTAAACACATTCCCGAAGTAAATTTCAGGATTCCTTATCTGACTGGGAATCCGAATCTGTGTACCCCAAAGATACTCGACCATCAGTCCAATAAAATAACATATAATCTCTAGTCCTTTTCAGGTACTTGATTATATATTTTACTGTTGTCTAATGCCCTTGCCTTGGATTAGACTGATATCTACTAACTATGCCAACGGTAAAATAGATGTCAAATTTAGTGCAAATTATAGCATACATGAGGCTTCCTACCGCTGAAGCATAAGGAACCACCTTCATCTTCTCTGTCTCAACAGCTGTCTTAGGACACTAATCCTTGGATGGAGTGATTCTATACCTGAAAGGGAGAAACACTTTCTTAAAATTTTACATGCTAAAATGCGCTAGGACTGTATCGATAAAAGTAACTTGTGAATAACCCAACATCCTCTATTTCTGATCTCGCACAAGCTTTATGAGACCCTGACCCATTTTATTTTGAGAATACTTTAAGTATTGACGGAGTTTGAGTTAACCGTTGACCTTGGTGTGATAGGTTTTGTTTCTTCATAGTAGAACAGCAAGTATATAAGAGTTTCATGCACTTTTGGGTTTGCTAGAGGCGTGTTTGACTTAGTTTAAGGCTTAAAAACTAGTTTAACGCAGAAAAACACACTGCCCAGCAGGTCAGTCGACTGGAGGGCTTGGCCTAGTCGATTGGACCAAAAATTTTGAGTTCGGTCAACTAGACATGAGGGTTCAGTGGACTGGACAGAAGGTTTTTGGCATTTTCTATAAATATCAGGCGTAGGAGATATTTTAAGATATTTTCATTTCTAGATCTACTTTTTCTCTCCCAAAACCTCTGCCATCTCTCTAGCTTCTGATGGGCCCGGGGTTCAGTTTTCAACAAACTGACTACAGATCCTTGATGTTGGTGCCGAGGGCTTCGCATATATCTGAACAAAATTTGTTTCTTCCAGGTTCAGTTTTTGAGACTTTGAGTTTCAACTCGCCGAGGTAGGATCCTAGACTATGTTTTCTTTAAAGGGAGCTACGTGCATTTTTATGCTTTTTTACCGATTATAATTGTCTACATAGCATATTGTATGTTTTAAACCATGTTTATACAGATAAAAAGCTTGTTTTATGCTTTTCTTGGTATATTACATGAGGTGAGGTGTTATGGGTTTGGTGAGAGAAACCTTTGGGGTTAGACTCACGGTATTATGGGTTTGGTGAGAGGAACCTTGTTGGGTTGGAGTCACGTGTGTGTTTTTGGTTTTGATATGATAATCTAAAAACGGACCATACTGGGATCTTTGGATCTTGTTAATTTGGGCACGAGTTGCTCCTCGGTGAAAGACCGAAAAATTGTGCAGAATGGATTTCTCTACCTGCCGGTTAGTGAATCGGGAAAGGAAGCAGGTCGTGTCGGGATATAGAAGGTTTCGTTACTCCATAGGGCCTGTGTGGCCAGGTGGATGGTAGCGTTACTTGGGTCTATATGCCCGTTCGACATCAGTGCCTTATTTTAGACCACGAGTTGATAGAATCACTTGGATGTGATCCATGTGTGTGCGTGCGTGTGTGTGCGTTAGTTAACTGAAGTTTTCTGATGGAAAACTATTTTGAGGCTTCTGTTGGCTTGCTGAAAAACAAGTGGTTTTTAAGATGGAAAATCTTTTGAGGCTCATGTGATGAGTTAACTTTATGCTATGTGATTGCATATCCTGCTTTACTATTTTATAGTCTGTTTCTATTGGGCTTCGGCTCACATTGTGGAATTTGTCAAACCTTTTTCAGGTAAACGTGATCCTGTAGGTTGACTCGATGGTACTCGGAGGTGGCTGATGACAAGACTTTTCTTTTGTCTAGATAGGTAGCTTATAGCTGTTGTATATGTTTCATGTTTGGATATAACATGTTGTAAAACATATGTATTTATTATGGATGTTTGCATGTTTTAATGCTTTCGAAAGAACCATGGGTTGGTTGTTATTTTCTATTGTTTCTTACTACGTTTTTCGTTGTTAGGCTCAACGGTTATAAAACGGGTTTTTAAATGGTTTCTGCTTCACATGAACTCTTGTGCTTCAAGGTTGATTTTTGGAACGGTCAAAGCTTTCTTTTAAACATAAAAGATTTTCTTATCCTGCAAACATCTGTTTTGTTTTAAAAGCTTAGTTTTTGGGATCGTAATCGTAGTCTCTTGGCTACTCTTTTAACTTTAATGAATCCTTGGTAGTACGTTTTACAACGATTTTAGCCTCATCTTGGCTTTCTGGGTTTTCATCTTTTGTCTTGGGGCAATTTTAATGGTTGTTCGTAGGCTTTTTCTGTGACCCAAAGTTTGGGACGTGATAATTTGGTATCAGAGCTCTAGGCTCGAATACCTATTAACTGTGGAAAGAGGATACATCACCTTGTGAGGATGTGTGTGCTTGGTTGCCTGTGTTTGGAATATAAGCATGTTGATGTCGTGTATATGTGAGCATGGAAGTTGAACCTTAGGATTGATTAGTCTTTCCTTTGGGCGTTTAGATTAACAAACTTGGGAGCCAAGTTAGAAACACGTTTCAAGGACGTGATTTCTAGCAAGGAATCTAAGTAGATTGTCCAAAGTGACGCGTCATTCTTGTTGATTCTCCTCGGTATCGGTGTTGTGTCTACATAATCATCATGGCTATGTGTTAACATGATTATGTGGTATGTGTTAGAAATAATATGATAGATCGACCTTAGGTTGTCGTGTTTCATGTTTTCTTTCTTTATAACCTGTACCCCCTTTCGAGATGACGAGACCCTGGTTTGGGTCTTGGATGTGCGACTCAGTCATTATTAGTTGCACAGGTAAGGTTATAGGTTGAGCATCGATCGCCTGGTATGTTGTGGAACTCATTAGTGAGTCGGGTTTAGCCACGTGAGGATGGCCTCCGTTGGAAAACTGTTGAGCGTTTGAGCAGAATTTTGTTCAGGTGTAGTCAAAGTATGGTTGATGGCTTTGGCTTGGGTAGCTGGCTTCATGGATAGTCTTGTGCGTAGGGGCGACGGGGTGTTGGAAACCCTAGATATCGGTTGTTATGATTGGATCGATGGATAGATCTGAGGAAAGTGGTAATCCCTTTCGGGTAAGGTTGATGTACGTGGTTTGGTCGTGTGATGGATTAGGTACGTCATGAGCCATACTATGTCATGAGCCGTGTACCCAGGATGGGGTATAGACGGGAACATAGTGGATAGAAGCATAGTAATCCTTGGCTGGGTATATGTTTTGACAGCAGAACATGAATGGTTCTGGGATGATCCCTGAAAGCAAGATGTTGAGAGTGGTCAACAGGATGTTGATGGTGATCAATAGGATGTTGTTGGTAGTCAGAGTAGTTCTAATGACCTTGGATATTGTATACCTCCTTGAGGTTTGAGCATTGAGTTCTGAGTGAGTGAGCCCAAGGATGCGGGAATGAGTATGAGTTGCGATTATGCTGGGAAGAGCATGGGTTATGGCTATATAGGAATGGGTAAGGGTTCTTGCGACGAGTATCTGTTTTGTAAAATTCCTACGAGAATACAAGTCAGTGGTTTGGTCGATATCCTACTGATTAGGAGATCGAATTTGGAAACCATGCTAGGTTCATGTGGTTGGCTTAGTGCTGAGATGACGTATTCTGGGTATGATGTGTTTGGAGGTTGTTTGTGTTTCACCTTAGGTTCAGAGATGGGTATGTTGTTTGCCCATGGGAATGAAGTGTGGAGTGATGAGGTTCAGTAATGTACCGTGTGGTTTGGCTAGCCTAAGGTGATAGGTGAGAGATCGTAGGATACGATACCTGTGATCGTGTGTGCCTTGAGGGCGAAAGTGAAAAAGGTGTCTGCATGGTTGTTAGGGTTATTAGTAACTCTGGATGAGAGGTCTCAGGATTGGGTTCCCTTTGTTTGACGCTGTGCCTTGGACAGTGGGCTCGAGGCGGTGATGTGATTGTGGTTTGCCTAGCAGGAGTTAGGTAGTGTAGCGCGACCTTGTGAAGTGAGGTTTTAGGCGCAATGGGATGTGTTTTGCCAGGTATGCGAATGGATGGTGTTTACGTGCGTGAATGAAGTCTAAGAGCTTAAAGCTTGGTGTAACGGACGATCTGAGTATCGGGATCGGAGTTGACAGCAGTTGTGTGACTGTAGCCGGTGTGGCCTCGAGGTAGGACTTATAGAGTTCTCAGAGGCTAAGTGTTGAAGAGTACTCGTAGTATGCTGAGGTTGAGTAATGGTTTTTTGTTGGCCTTAGTCTTTCCTTTGGATAGAAGGAGAGAGAGAGTTTTCTTATAGACGATTGTCTTGTAGACAATTGTCTGATGCGAGTTGTTTCATCTTAGTTGGATGGAGTTGCCAGGTTCTCGATTGGTTTAGGTTTTGGTTGTGTTCTGAGACTGTGAAGTCTCAGTGGATCTATACCCGTGTATGACCCTTGGAGTTGTGACTCAGGGACTGCTGTCGCCGTGATTGGGTGATTATAAGACAGATTCTTCGTGGCTTCGACGCATGATGCGAGACGCTCTACATCTGAATGTCTGTGTGTGTGACCTGGGATCCAATTGCTCCCGTAGTTGGAGACCGTAAAGAATTGTATGATGGGGTTGGTATTCTCCCACAATGGAAGAGCATAAAAGAGAACGTGTGAGTGTGGTAAACATGATAGGTCGTGGTAACCTAGTCAGTGTGGCTTGTTTATATGATGGTTGAACCATATGGGTTGTGTTTCCTATGCTGTTTGTTCTTGATAGACAAGGGAGTTGGTGTTGAGACGTAGAGTTCTTTTGCAGTGATTAGTTGAGGATCGTTGACCGTTGTGTGCGTATGGTTGTGTCTCTAGCTCTTGGCAGAGCAGGGATTTTGTCAGAACAGTGCGGTTGTGATATGTGTATGGTGGGTTTCTGGTAGACTTTTGTTAGTCTGGCTTGGGTCTTGTTTGGGGATTGGAATTGCTCAATGTTCTTGAAATCGAGGAGTGGTTGTCGACTGTGGTAAGTATTGTGCTTCAGCAGAACTGTTGTTTGTGTGGATGGTATTTCAAGAGTATGATAAAGTATGAACCAGGAAGGGTATGATGTTCAAGAAGCCTTAGTTGGTGTGGCATGTTCAGACCGACACGATTGTTTGGGTGGGAATGAAAGGGTCGTGATGAGTTCTGGATGTGAGGAAATTGCTAAGTGTAAGATGTAAGTCTCGATTGGTTATTCGACGGACAAGTCTTGGATTTGAGCATTCGGTGAGTGTGGACTCCAGGGCTTGATGTATGTGTTATGAGTTGCGGTTAACGTCGGATGATGGTTATGAGGTTTGCTTTGTCGGACGATGGTAAACATGTTTGGTGAGGTTGATCTGTAGCCTTGGTATCAGTGATCTGATGATGAAGCATTGAGTTATGTTGTAATGGGTAGTGATGTGCCGTTGCACGAGAGGCATGATTGGGTTTATGCACGTTGTTGGGTACCTATGAGGTAATCTATCTGCGTGACATGTTTGGTCAGGAGACTTTGTGGCTGTGATGTCGAGTTGGTTTTCGGTTGTGTGGAACCTTGTTTGGGACAATGGTGTGCCACCTAGTGTTTCTCCTGAGTGAGAACAGTAGTTTGTGATGGAAGATCAGATAGAGTGCGAAGGTTTGAAGGTTTGAAGAGATCTGTTCTTTGGTATTCCAGGTGAGTACGTGAGCTTCTCCCTGATGAGCTTATCTCTCGAGTATTCCAGGTGAGTACGTGAGCTTCTCCCTGATGAGCTTATCTCTCGAGTTACATGTTTGTGTTATCGCTCGTGGATTGGCGTCTTGGAAGCCTCAGTGATGGTGATGTTGACATCGGTAGGGTGATGATGTGGTATCAAAGTCGGTGATCGTCAGAACTTGAGAAAAGTTTTTGTGTGGAACATGTGACTTCTTGTGACCGATGTCGGAGTTTGACGTCATGTGTTTGGACTTGTGGAGGTTGTCCTTGGTGTGCATGGTGAGGTGATGAGCCAATATGTGGCAATAAAGACGAGAGTGATAGTCTCTGTGTTCGAACATAGAGCATGTTTGAGATTAAGTACCATGGTGGATTGGTCCCTTGCTTTGCGCTTGTCGCTGGAGTAGTTATGCAGCGAGAGTTCTGTGTGGGGTTTGGCAGCATGAGTTGGATCTTACTCTAATGCTTATAGATGTTTCCTGGATGACAGTAGTATCAGTGGAACTTGCCCGTGCGATTAGTCTGTATGGAGGTCGATTCCTCACGTCGTGTTTACCTTGTGTGGCGACAGTTGTATTCTTGGTATCAGTTTTGTGACAACTTGGTATTGCTGGGTTTACATCAGAGATTATTTATGTTGATGGGCTGGTGTTTGGCTTGCGTTCAGTGTTGAATTTTGGGGACGAAATTCCTTTAAGAGGGGGAAAGTTGTGAGACCCTAACCCATTTTATTTTGGGAATACTTTAAGTATTGACAGAGTTTGAGTTAACCGTTGACCTTGGTGTGATAGGTTTTGTTTCTTCATAGTAGAACAGCAAGTGTATAAGAGTTTCACGCTCTTCTGGGTTTGCTAGAGGCGTGTTTGACTTGGTTTAAGGCATAAAAACCAGTTTGACACAGAAAAACACACTGTCCAGCAATTCAGTTGACTGGAGGGCTTGTCCTAGTTGACTGGATCGAAAATTTTGAGTCCGGTCGACTGGACATGGGGGTTTGGTCCACTAGACAGAAGGTTTTTGGCGTTTTCTATAAATATCAGGCATGAGAGATATTTTGAGATATTTCCATTTCCAGATTTGGTTTCTCTCTCCCGAAACCTCTGCCTTCTCTCTAGCTTCTGATAGGCCTGAGGCTCGATTTTTAGCAAACTAATTGCGGATCCTTGATGTTGGTGCCAGGGGCTTCGCATATATCCGAACAGAATTTCGTTTCGTCAAGGTTCAGCTTTCGAGACTTTGAGTTTCAATTGGCCGAGGTAGGATCCTAGACTATGTTGTCTTTAAAAGATGCTACGTGCAGTTTTACGCTTTTCTACCGGTTAAAAATGCCTACATAGCATATTGTATGTTTTAAACCATGTTTATACGGATAAAAAGCTTGTTTTATGCTTTTCTTGGTGTATTACATGTGGTGAGGTGTTATGGGTTTGGTGAGAGGAACCTTTGGGGTTGGACTCACGGTGTTATGGGTTTGGTGAGAGAACCTTTGGAGTTAGACTCACAGTGTAATGGGTTTGGTGAGAGAAACCTTGTTGGGTTGGACTCACGCATGTGTTTTTGGTTTTGATATGATAATAAAAAAAAGGACAGTATTGGGATCTTCGGATCTTGTTAATTTGGGCACGAGTTGCTCCTCGGTGAAAGACCGAAAAGCTGTGCAGAATGGATTTCTCTACCTGCCGGCTAGTGAACCGGGAAAGGAAGCAGGTCGTGTCGGGATATAGAAGGTTTCGTTACTCCATAGGGCCTGTGTGGCCAGGTGGATGGTAGCGTTACTTGGGTCTATATGCCCGTTCGACATCAGTGCATTATTTTAGACCACGAGTTGATAGAATCACTTGGATGTGATCCATGTGTGTGCGTTCGTGTGTGTGCGTTAGTTAACTGAAGTTTTCTGATGGAAAACTGTTTTGAGGCTTCTGTTGGCTTGCTGAAAAACAAGTGGTTTTCAAGATGGAAAATCTTTTGAGGCTCATGTGATGAGTTAACTTTATGCTTTGTGATTGCATATCCTACTTTACTGTTTTATAGTCTGTTTCTATTGGGCTTCGGCTCACATTGTGGAATTTGTCAAACCTTTTTTAGGTAAACGTGGTCCTATAGGTTGACCCGGTGGTACCTGGAGGTGGCTAATGACAAGACTTTTCTTTTGTCTAGATAGGTAGCTTATAGCTGTTGTATATGTTTCATGTTTGGATATAACATGTTGTAAAACATATGTATTTATTATGGATGTTTGCATGTTTTAATGCTTTCGAAAGAACCATGGGTTGGTTGTTATTTTCTATAGTTTCTTACTACGTTTTTCGTTGTTGGGTTCAACGGTTATAAAACGGGTTTTCAAATGGTTTCTGCTTCACATAAACTATTGTGCTTCAAGGTTGATTTTTGGAACGGTCAAAGCTTTCTTTTAAACATAAAAGATTTTCTTATCCTATAAACATCTGTTTTGTTTTAAAAGCTTAGTTTTTGGGATCGTAATCATAGTCTCTTGGCTACTCTTTTAACTTCAACAAACCCTCGGTAGTACGTTTCACAACGACTTTAGCCTCGTCTTGGCTTTCTGGGTTTTCACCTTTTGTCTTGGGGCAGTTTTGGTGGCTGTTCGTAGGCTTTTTGCGTGACCCGGAGTTTGGGGCGTGGCAAGTTTGATCCTGAGGATGTGACTGGCTTTTACCAAGTCTTTCATATTGAGCTGGCTAGATAAGCATACATTCACTAAAGATAACACCCCTCACATCATTTTTGATGAACAAGATTTCATCTACATAAAGTACTACAAATACCACCCGCTTCGATCACACTTCTTGTATACACAGGACTCGTCAGGACTTTGATCAAAACCAAAAGATTTAATGGCCTAATCAAAGCGAGTATTCCCAAATCCAGATGCCTGCTTAAGTACATAAATAAATCTCTTAAGCTCGCCCAACATGTGCTCCTCGCCCTTTGGTATGAAACCATCTGGTTGTACCATATAGATACACTCATCATGAATTCCGTTAAGAAAAGCTACTTTAACATCCATTTATCAAATTTCGTAATCCGAATAGACTTAAGTATGGCTACCAGCAAAAAGGTCTCCTCATAATTGATCCCTTCTTTCTGAGTAAACCCTTTTGCAGCAAGCCTAGCTTTGAAGGTTTTCATCTTCTTGTCTACTCCTCTCTTTCTCTTATAGATCCACTTGCATCCGATAGATTTTATCCCTTTAGGTGGTACTACAAGTTTTCAGATCTGATTAAAGTACATAGACTACATCTCTGAATTCACAGCCCTTTGCCATAATTTTGAATCTTTATCTTGGAGTGCTTCGTTGTACTTACTGGGTTTAGTATTCAGTTCTTTCAAGATCCTACCAAAAGACTCTCCTAAGAACATGTACCAATCAGGTTGACGAACAACCCTCTCACTATGAAGAGGCAATGAGATATCGATGACACTTTCATGTGGTGCTTCTACCGTACTACTGGTATTTTCTCTCAGCTCCTTCAGAACATATCTACTCTTGCGCTTGTGGTCCAATACATAATTCTCTTCTAAGAATCGGGCATTGACATTAACAATGACCTTCTGATCATTAGGATTGTAAAATAAATCACCCTTCTAAGAATCGGGTGTTCTTAGACTAGGCTTGCGCCTAGTCCACAATTTTGTGGGAGTAAAAGGTACTGACTAAGAAGGTACCAAGTTTAGAATATAAACTGCAATCTCTAATGCAAATCCCCAAAACGAATCGGGTAAGTCCGAATAACTCATCATAGATCTCATCATCTCCATAAGAGTCATGTTTCATCTTTTTACTATACCATTCTGCTATGGAGTGCTCAGTGCAATCAACTGGAATGCAATCCTCTCCTCTAACAAATAATCCCTAAACTCTCCAAAAAGGTACTCTCCATGTGAGACCCTGTACCGCCTTTTTTATATTATATGCATATTCGACGCTTTTTGACGCATGTTTAGAATTTTTGTTTCTACATGTGTTTAAGCGTTTTGATGTATGATCGAGTTTATCTGAGCATGCGGGGTTGGTCCCTGGGGCTACGGGGAGTTACGGTGTGAATTTCAAAAATTCAAAAAAAAAGGTATTTTGGAGTCCTATAAATATCTGGAGTTAAATATTTTCAAAAGATATTTTCAAAACTTAACTCCAAAGTTTTCTCAATTTTTCTCTTTGTCTTCTCTCTAACTTCTCGGGGGCCCGAGGCTTGGTTTTTGGCGAACCAACAGTCGATCCTTATTTTAGGCATCGTGCTCTACGCATCCATCCGGTCGGAATTTCATTTCGATAAAGCTCGATTTTGCATGTGAATCGAGGCGTCGAGTTCTTGACTCACCGAAGTAAGATTCTAGACTTTAAAGTTGGTAGAGGGTGTCGTATATAATCTTATGCATCTTTACCGTTTTATATTCATGAAAAGATGTTCCATGTTTTGGAAAAGTGGATTTTTGGTTTAAAAATCTGTTTTCGTCGTTTCGATTGGATGAAAACGGTGTTGGATGTTTCTTTTGAAGCCTTTAGTGAAAGGCTTGAGCGTGTGGGAGTTCATGGGTGTGAAATGGAAGCTTCGAGGCTTCATCTTGGGTTTAAAATGGCAAAACCGTAGGTGAAAAACATTTTCTGGGCTAGTTCAGTCGACTGGACCCATGAGTTCAGTCGACTGGATCATGGTTCTTGAGGTTCAGTCGACTAGACCTCGAAGGTCAGTCGACTGGACAGTGCTTCTGTGGTGTTTTGGCTTTTTCAGTGTGTTTTTCAGTCGACTAGAGGGTGGGTCCAGTCGACTGAACCTGGGCTGTTGAGGGTGCATCTTTGAAAATCATGTTTTTGAAGGTTTAGAGCTAACCTGTGGGGTTAAGGCTCAACTTTTAAAATGTTTTGATGAAAACCATGCATTTTCATGCATTGATCTCCATGGTAGATGGATTGGATCTTCTTATACATATGTTGTATAGTTTTGAACTCATGTTTGTACATGTTTGTTTTGATCTCCATGTGGATGGATGGATCTTGATCTCCATGTTGATGGACTAGATTTATTTTTACATGTTTAATGTATAACTGTGAAAAAGGTTTTAATTTTGATAAATGATTCTCTAGATGTACCGAGATAGCAGGTATTTAGCACGAGTTGCCCTCGGTGGAAGTCTGAAAACGTGCGCAAAGTAGGTACCTTAGTCTTTCGGGTTAATCCCCGTAAACTAGGTGGTTGGGTGCTTTATTCCCTCGGGTTTTGGGTCCGTAAACTAAGCTTTTACGTTATGGTGGCTTCGTATAGAACTTGCATTTACCTAACCGGTCCTACGATGTGTAGGGATTGGGTTAAGGGGCAGGAGTCTGTAGTTTCTACATCTGTCCCTTTGTGACGAAATCGGTACATAGGATTTCATTTTATCTTTCTCCTCGGCTGTGTGGCCCGTGCGGAGCAAACTCTTTTACCGATTTATTTTTCTCGGTGTGTGTGATCCGAGTGGAAAATAACATTTTGATTACAGTTTGCTTTACTGTTGTTTGCATTAGTTATAATGCATGGTTTTTCTTATGGTCGAGTTAGCTCCCACCATATGATTGCATATCCTGCTTTACAGCTTTATAATCTGTTTCTATTGGGCTTCGGCTCACGGGTGAGATTTTCTATACAAAACCATTTTTAGGTGATGATATGGAGCATGATCTTGAGTAAATTTTTTGGTTCCCGTGGTGACGGATAGCGGAGGAATTTTATAGTTTTTCTTTTGGTATGCCAGTTCCTGGAGGCAGGTTTTGTACGCCATATGGCGATATACTGTATGCATATTGGAACTGTATGTTTACTGTTTATGAGAGATGCATATTGGGTTTTCATTTGATTTCAACAGGCGGATTTGAATATATGAAAATCTATTTTCATAAAACTGGTGTTTTGGTGAATTTTCACGTGACCCTGGGTTTTGGGGCGTGGCAACTTGGTATCAGAGCTATGGGTTTAAATACCTAAGAGCCATAGGAAGAGGGTTTATCACCTGGTGAGGTTGATTACTGGTGAGGGTTTATCACCTGGTGAGGGTTTATCACCTGGTGAGGTTGATTACTGATAGCTTGATAAGCATAATAGTTGGTGTATCGATGAGCATGGAGGTTGGGTCTTGGGATGGATTAGTCTTGCCTACGGGCGTTTGGATTAATAAATTTGGGAGCTAAGTTAGAGACGCGTTTGGCCGACGTATTTTTTAGCTAAGAATCCGAATAGGTTATCCAAATTGACGCGTCTGTCTTGTTGATTCTCCTCGGTATGTGAGATGTGTTGCGTCACCTTAAGTGGTTGTGTTGGCATGCTTATGTGTTATGTTTTTACGTACGTAGCATGTTGTACGAAAACTTATATCGTTATCTACTTTATATAGAATTATTTCCACGCGGGGAGTGCGGGGACAGGGTCGTGGCAGAGGCCGTGGCCGAGGTCATGCTTATGTTCAGGTTCCAGAGGAGGGAGACGTTCATGCCCCACAGGAACAGGTGGGTAGTGCTGACGTCATGCAGGAGATGCTTGCCACTATGAGAGCTATGGCTGAGGCATCCAGGGCGGGAGTAAGGGCACCTGAGCCAAGAGCCTCTGTGGCTATGAGGGAATTCCGGCGGTTGGATCCTCTGACCCTTTTTGGGGAGCCGGACCCCAAGGTTGCTACTGAATGGTTGGAAGTGACCACAGCTATCTTCGATACTCTAGATATCGAGGAAGATGCTTTGCGTGTGCGGTTGGCAGCTTTCCAACTACGGGAAGATGCTAGAGAGTGGTGGAAGTTTTCCAAGACTACGATGGATGATACGTGGGCTGCTTTCACAAGAGTCTTCTTGGAGAAGTATTTCCTGAGATGTTCGAAAGATACATACCGAGAGAACTTCCTTTCCCTTGTTCAAGGGAACCTTCCTATGGTCTAGTATGAGGCCAAGTTCTCGAATTTGTCGCGGTTCGCAGCTAAGATGGTATCTACAGAGAAGTTGCGCACTATGAGGTTTGAGAGGGGCCTTTGACCTGCCATCAAGGATAGGATTGCAGCTCTGGGTTTGGATGTGTACATTGCGCTAGTGGAAGCTGCTATTTCAGTAGAGAACTCGCTGGTACAGAGCCACAGAGTTAGAGAGAGTGGGAGTCAGCAGGGCAGTAGAGATGCAAAGTTTCAGAGGCACGGGAGAAAGTGCCAGAGGCCGTCTAGACCTAGTTCTCATTTTGTCGGATCGTATCAGCCACAGTTGTCCACACCTGCACCTTTAGTGGCCTCGGCAGGAAGGTCAGAGCAGAGAGGGCTGGTTTGTTATCGATGCGGACAGCCAGGGCATCGTTCAGTTGAGTGCCTGCAGAAGGGCCAGGTACAGAGTTCAGCATCTGTCTAGTCACAGACGAGAGACCCACCTATCTGTTTTGGGTGTGGTCAATCCGGGCATATTTGCAGATGCTGTTCCCGGGAAGGGAATGTTTCGAGTGCGACAGGAGCACCAGTTGCTCCATCAGCATAGAGACGGCAGACTCCTCAGCAACCTAGGGCCCAGACATCTAGGTTTGCAGAGGGAGGTACTTTAGCACAGTCTGTGAGGCAGCCGACGACTCAGGGTTTTGGTGGACAGACTAGACCACCGCAGGCCAGGGCTTACAATCTTGTCGATCGCAATGCTTCCAAAGCACCAGTTGCATCTGATGCTGCAGTTACTCCATCCATGATCAGAGGTACTCTTCTAGTCTTTAGATCATGGGCCAGTGTCCTCATCAACACGGGAGCATCACATTCTTTCATATCTTCTGCCTTTTCATCTGCATTGGGGTTTAGGGTAGACCCGTTGGGTAGTGCATTGAGCGTAGAGACCCCAGTCAGTGGAAATGTGGTGTTGAGTACAATTTGTAGATCGTGTGAGTTAGGAGTCGCCGGTCGTTGTTTAGAGTTTGATTTTATCATTCTAGACATGACTACGTTTGATGTCATCCTAGGGATGGACTGGCTGACTACCTATAGTGCCTTTATAGATTGTGAGCGACGGAGGGTGTCGATCTGTACACTAGAGGGTGACTGCTTCTACTTTGTGGGCGATCAGGATGATGGCTTGGTGTCTGTGCCAGGTGCCGCACGGGTTCGAGGGAACTTGGGTTTCCACTTTTCTGCTCTCAGGTTGAATGAGCTGGGTGAGGTTCGAGGGGAGCTACCCCATGTGGTTTGTGATTATCCAGATGTTTTTCCTAATGATCTTCTTGAGTTACCATTGAGCCGAGATGTGGAGTTCTCTATTGATCTTATTCCAGGAGCAGCTCCTATCTCTATGCCATCATATCGTTTTACACCCGCTAAGTTGCGAGAACTCAAGGTGCAGTTGCAAGAGTTGCTTGACAAGGGGTTTATACGGCAGAGTACGTCACCATGGGGAGCACCAGCTTTGTTCGCGAAGAAGAAGGATGGGTCTTTGAGACTATGCATAGATTACAGGATGCTGAATCAGGTGGCGGTTAAGAACAAGTACCCTATGCCTAGGATTGATGACCTGTTTGATCAGCTGAGAGGATCGTGTTGCTTTTCAAAGATTGACTTGAGGTCAAGGTATCACCAGCTGAGGATTAGGGACGAGGACATAGCGAAGACCGCCTTTCGGACTCGTTATGGTCACTACGAGTTTCTGGTCATGCCGTTCGGTTTAACGAACGCCCCTACGACTTTTATGGGTTTAATGAACCGTATCTTCCACCCTTACCTGGATAGTTTTGTAGTGGTATTCGTGGATGACATTTTGATCTATTCACCCAGGAGGGAGATGCATGAGGAGCATCTGCATGTTGTTTTGTAGCTCCTGAGAGAACATCCCTTGTATGCGAAGTTTGAGAAGTGAGAGTTCTGGATGTCAGAGGTGAGATTCCTTAGACACGTGGTGTCGAAGGATGGGGTATCAGTGGACTCGTCAAAGACTAATGCTGTGATGGATTGGCAGCGACAAAAGAACATCTTTGAGATCCAGAGTTTCTTGGGTTTGGCAGATTATTATCGGCGGTTCGTCAAGGACTTTTCCAGGTTAGCAGCACCGATGACGCGCCTGACGCGAAAGGGAGTTGTGTTTGTGTGGAGCGAGTCCTGTGAGTCAACCTTCCAGGAGCTAAAGAGGAGATTGACCAGTGCGCTAGTGTTGATTATTTTAGAGCAAGGCCTGGGGTATACAGTGTATTGCGATGCATCACATGACGGTTTGGGCTATGTATTAGTACAGGGAGGTAAGGTTGTAGCCTACGACTCGCGGCAATTGAAGACACACTAGAAAAACTACCCGACGCATGATCTGGAGTTGACAACCGTGGTTTTCGCTCTGAAGACATGGCGGCATTATCTATATGGTGAACACTTCGAGATTTTCTCTGATCACAAGAGCTTAAAACACTTGTTTTCGCAAAAAGACTTAAATTTTTGCCAACGACGATGGATGGAGTTGTTGGGAGACTACGACTTTGATTTGCAGTACCACCCGGGAAAGGCAAATGTCGTAGCCGACACGCTCAGTAGGAGATCTCATGGTTCGTTACCTTCTGTGGCTATATGAGAATGGGATATGCTTAGAGATGTTGGGGAGCTTGATCTGTGTCTCAGAGAGACAAGGGCAGGTGCGACCTTATATTCAGTAACTTCGCAGCCCACATTGGTTGCACACGTGTTAGAGGCTCAGCGAACCGATCAGGAGGCTCAGATGATACGGGACTGCATTGCTAGTGGGAAGGATGTAGCAGGATGGATGGTGGGCTCAGATTAGAGTTTGAGGTTGGCAGGGCGACTATTTGTGCCAGAGTCGTGCCGTGCTGAGGTGCTACATGATTTTCACCATTCACGTCTTGCAGTGCATCCCGGAGGCAGGAATATGTATCACGACTTGCGCCGTCAGTTCTGGTGGACGGGAATGAAGAGAGACGTGATCCAATTTGTGTCTCGGTGTCTTACTTGTCAGCAAGTAAAGGTGGAACACCAGCGACCGGCAAGATTGTTACAGTCGTTGCCTATATCTGAGTGGAAGTGGGAGGATATCACGATCGATTTTGTATAGGGACTTCCTCGATCGCCGACGGGACATGATGCTGTTTGGGTTGTGGTTGATAGGCTGACGAAGTCGGCACATTTTCTTCCCATTCGAGTATGGGATTCGGTGGACAGATTGGGTAGGTTGTATGTATGGGAGATAGTCCGACTACACGGAGTATCAGTAACTATTGTTTCTAATCGAGACTCGCGCTTTACATCGCGCTTTTGGCATAGTCTTTAGATGGCCTTGGGGATGGGCTTGACTTTCAGCACAGCTTTTCACCCACAGACCGACGGTCAGTCTGAGAGGACCATCCAGATTTTGAAGGACATGTTGACAGCCTATGTACTTGATTTTCGGGGTTCTTGGGAGGACCATCTATCATTGGCAGAGTTTGCATACAATAACAGCTATCAGTCCAGTATTGGGATGGCACCGTATGTGGCTTTGTATGGTAGACCGTGTAGAACGCCAGTGTGTTGGACAGAGGTGGGAGAGACCGTTGTTTTGGGACCTGACCTAGTGTGGGAGACGACCAAGAAGATTGTAGTGATTCGTCAGTGTCTGGTGACAGCACAGAGTCGCCAGAAGAGTTATGCAGATCAGAGGAGGAGACCTTTGGAGTTTGTTATAGGAGATCATGTGTTTCTGAAGGTCTCGCCACGTAGAGGGTTGATGAGATTTGGCCGTAGCGGGAAGCTATCACCACGTTTTATTGGACCATTCGAGATCCTAGAAAGGATTGGGGTGGTAGCATACCGTATGGCCTTGCCACCCCAGTTGGCATCTATACATAACGTGTTTCACGTTTTCATGCTTCGAAAGTACGAGCCTGATCCTTCACATGTGTTAGACTGGGCTGAGTTGCGAGTTGATGAGGATATCACGTATGAGGAGCGTCCTGTGAGGATTCTTGATACGAAAGAACAAGTGTTACGGGGGAGAACGATTGCTTATGTCAAAGTTCAGTGGCTTCATCACGGGGTTGAAGAAACGACTTAGGAGCTTGAGTCCGGGGTTCGTGCCAGATACCCCGGAGTTGTTTACCTCATGACCTTGTAGTGAATTTTGGGGGCAAAATTCCTTAAGGGGGGAGAGTTGTGAGACCCTGTACCATCTTTTTTTATATTATATGCATATTCGACGCTTTTTAACCCATGTTTATAATTTTTGCTTCTACATGTTTTTAAGTGTTTTGATATATGATCGAGTTTATCTGATCATGCGGGGTTAGTCCCGGGGACTACGGGGAGTTACGGTGCGAATTTTAAAAATTTTAAAAAAAAGATATTTTGGAGTCCTATAAATATCTGGAGTTAGATATTTTCAAAAGATATTTTCAAAACTTAACTCCTAAGTTTCCTCTAGTTTTCTCTCTGTCTTCTCTCTGACATCTTGGGGGGCCCGGGGCTTGATTTTTGGCAGAACAACAGCCGATCCATGTTATAGGCATCGTGCTCTACGCATCCATCCAGTCGGAATTTTATTCTGACAAAGCTCGATTTTGCACGCGGATCAAGGCGTCGAGTTCTTGACTCACCGAGGTAGGATTCTAGACTTTAAAGTTGTTAAAGGGTGTCGTTTGTAATCTTATGCATCTTTACAGTTTTATATTCATGAAAAGTTGTTCTATGTTTGGAAAAAGTGGGTTTTTGGTTTAAAAACCTTTTTTCGTCGTTTCGATTGGATGAAAACGGTATTAGATGTTTCTTTTGAAGCCTTTGGTGATAAGCTTGAGCATGTGGAAGTTCATGGGTGTGAGATGGAAGCTTCGAGGCTTCATCTTGGGTTTAAAATGGCAAAACCGTAGGTGAAAGACATTTTCTAGGCTGGTTCAGTCGACTGGACCCATGAGTTCAGTCGACTGAACCTCGAAGGTCAGTCGACTAGACAGTGCTTCTGTGGTGTTTTGGCTTTTTCAGTGTGTTTTTTAGTCGACTGGAGGGTGGGTTCAGTCGACTGAACCTGGGCTGTTGAGGGTGCATCTTTGAAAATCATGTTTTTGAAGGTTTTGAGCTAACCTGTGGGGTTGAGGCTCAACTTTTAACATGTTTTGATGAAAACCATGCATTTTCATGCATTAATCTCCATGGTAGATGGATTGGATCTTCTTATACATATGTTGTATAGTTTTAAACTCATGTTTGTACATGTTTGTTTTGATCTCCATGTGGATGGATGGATCTTGATCTCCATATTGATGGATTGGATCTATTTATACATGTTTAACGTATAACTGTGAAAAAGGTTTTGGTTTTGATAAATGATTCTCTAAATGTACCGAGATAGCGGGTATTTGGCACGAGTTGCCCTCGGTGGAAGTCCAAAAACGTGCACAGAGCAGATACCTTGGTCCTTCGGGTTAATCCCTTTAAACTAGGTGGTTAGGTGCTTTGTTCCCTCGGGTTTCAGGCCCGTAAACTAAGTTTTTACGTTAGGGTGGCTTCATATAGAACTTATATTTACCTAACCAGTCCTACGATGTATAGGAATTGGGTAAAGGGGCAGGAGTCTGTAGCTGCTACATCTGTCCCCTTGTGATGGAGTCGGTACATAAAATTTCATTTTATCTTTCTCCACGGCGATGTGGGCTGAGTGGAGCAAACTGTTTTATCTTTTCTCCTCGATTGTGTGGCCCGTGCGAAGCAAACTGTTGTACTGGTTTATTTTCCTCGGTGTGTGTGATCCGAGTGGAAAACAACATTTTGATTATAGTTTTCTTTACTGTTGTTTGCATTAGTTATAATGCATGATTTTTCTTGTGGTCGAGTTAACTCCCTCCATATGATTGTATATCCTGCTTTACAGCATTATAGTCTGTTTCTATTGGGTTTCAGATCATAGGTGGGATTTTCTGTACAAAATCATTTTCAGGTGATGATATGGAGCATGATCTTGAGTAGATTTTGTGGTGCCCGTGGTGACGGAT
>JAUMHN010086268.1:0-25694 GCA_032360265.1 Heliamphora ciliata
ACTGAACTGGTGAGTTCAGTCGACTGAACTGAAAACCAGTAGGTTGAGAACCTTGGGTTCGGTCGACTGGGGGGCTTGATCCAGTCGACTGAACCATTTTACTTGAGTTCGGTCGACTGAACTCAAGGGTTCGATCGACTAAATCGAGGTGGTGCACGTTTTTCGAGGGGCTTCAGTCGACTGAAGTGCCCTTTTTAGTCGACTGAACAGTGCTTTTCACATGCCTATATGTAATCCAGCCCCTGGAATGCTTGGAAAAAGCTTCTTTCTTCCATTCTCTCTGCCTTCTCTCTACATATTTGACCCGCCCGAGCCTAGTTTTCGACGATTAGCTTGTGGATCCTCGCTTTCTACGCTGTTAGCTTCGCGCTCATCCGGTCAGATTCTCATTTTGACGAGGTCCGATTTTTGAGGCGTCTGATTTTGACCAAACGAGGTAGGATTCTAGACCTACTATTGTTATGAGGGTGTTATATGTAATTGTATGTATTTTCTCCAGGTAAAAATGCATCAAATGTCATATTTTTTGTTTAAGCCTTGTTTTCCCTTATAGAAAGCATGTTGTTAGCTTTTCATGGCTTATGGTGCTTTATGACATGTGGTTTACGGTTTTCAAAGGGTTTTCTTGAAAACGGTGAATTTTGATGAAAATCTCAACATTTTATGTTTTGGAGATTTGGAGCTCGCCTTCAGGGTTGAGTTTCAGGTTTTGAAACGTTTTGTTGAAAACGGGAAAAAATATTTTGAAAATGTTTTATTTGATCTCCATATTGATGGATGGATCTGTATATACATGTAAAATGTATTGTTTTGAGAAAATATTTTCGTAGTTGTGCTATGGTACTATTTTTAGAAGATTATCTTGATGTACCGGGATGATGGGTATTTGGCACGAGTTACCCTCGGTGTAAGTCTAGAAACGTGCGCAGCATAGGTGCTTTGTACCTTCGGGTTAGTCCTCGTAAATTGAGTTGGGTGCTCTGTACCCTCGGATTGTCACCCATAAATTGAGTGGTTACATTATGGTGCTCCGTATAGAACTTGTGTGTATCTAACTGTCCCATGATGTATGGGAATTAGATACTGGACATGGGTCTATCGTTGTTACCTTTGTCGTGTGATGGAGTCGGTACATTAGATCTCTTTCTTCTTCTTTTGCCACAATGGTACATTCCGCGAAGGAACAATGTTTTGATTACTAATTTTTCTTAACTTTGATGGTTTACTTGCATTATTTGTGAATTCATGGGTTTAAGGATGGAAACAGGATTTTATGATAATAAAACAATTTGGGAGGCTTGTGTTGCCTGATGGGAAAACTTGTGGATTTTTGGATGGAAAACCATTTTGGGTTGTGGTTGAGTTCGCTTCCACCATGTGATTGCATATTACCTACTTTACAGCTTTATAGTCTGTTTCTATTGGGTTTCGGCTCACGGGTGGGACTTTTCTGTAAAACTATTTTCAGGTGATGGTGTGGATGAGGAGTAGCTCTGGTGATGCTTGTGATAACAGAAGACTTTTATAGTTTTTCTTTTTGGTATGCCTATTCCTGAAGGCAGTTTGTACGCCATAAGGCGATATACTTATGCATGTTTTATAGGATATTTTCTGTTTATGAGAGATGCATATTGGATTTTCATTTGCTTTTAACAGGTGGATTTAAATGTATGAACACCTATATTTTCATAAAACTGGTGTTTAGCGAATTTTCACGTGACCCTTGGTTTTGGGGCGTGACAATGCAGCTCATCCTTCACATGTGGATGTGGGTGATTGTGAGATACCGAGAAAT
Source organism: Heliamphora ciliata (assembly GCA_032360265.1). NCBI lineage: Eukaryota > Viridiplantae > Streptophyta > Magnoliopsida > Ericales > Sarraceniaceae > Heliamphora > Heliamphora ciliata. The sequence continues at coordinate 1,796 of JAUMHN010086268.1, forward strand.
AAAGCAGCTTCTATGGAATTTTCAAATTCAGTAGAGATGGATGACAGGTAGCAAGTGGCTACTGTAACTCCTACTTCAAATTCCTTCACCGTGCTTGAGCGTAAGAAAAAGAAAAAGAAACAACGGTCCTGATGTTAGATTTTGGACCTGTAGTCTGGTAGGTTTTCCATGTGGGGTTGTTGTGTGCTTGTGTGTTGTTGTTGTTTGGTTCTGTTTTTTGGTTATGTATCCCCGCCGTTAGGCGGGGTTAGGGGTCGTTGTTGTTAGTTTTATTTTTTTGCTTTGTTGTTTTGTTGTTGCTTCCTGGGGTATGCCCCTTGAAAACATGTACATTTTTCTTTTCTTTTATATTACATTTAATTACCAAAAAAAAAATTGGTTCCCTCTACCATTTAAAATTTTTTTTCCAGCAACCTGGCACCATGTGAATAACATGCATCGATGGGAGGACGTCTACTATCCATTGTTTGTCAAGATAGGCCAATTCCTACTAATTTTTCTATCTAGGCAACAGACCATGCCAAGTAAAATTAAATAGCTGACATAACTTTGGTTCAGTAATAATAGTAGTGACTCGGATGGAGATAATACTATTATTTACAGCTAAGTGTTAACTACCACCTAATGTAACAACCCAAACTCAAGAATATGAATAGAAAAGGAATGAACATCTCAAAAGAAATAAAGTCTCGAACCTAAGTTCGGTAAGAAGAACCAGCCCGACCATTTAAAATTTTCGAACCTGAAACCCGGGATAGAGTAGGAACCACACAAGTAATATGCATAATAATAAAATATTATAGGCTAACAAAAGTAAATAAATCATTATTTAAGTCTATACATAGTAAAATAAATCAAAAAGTCACATCTCGTTAAACTATCTTAATTTGACTTAAAGGCCTACACTTATTTAATCAATTGCCATAAAAAGTATGATAATTCATGAGAATACTAAATTTATTATAAACTTACTAAAATAATAAGTTTTAGTAGGTAATGACATAAAAAATATACACCAAATTAATTTTTAAGGCACTTTCTTGCACAGAATGGCACGAAAATCGAGATAAAACCTCAAGATTGATGTAAGATCAGATTTTTGTCTCCCAAACTGAACCTAGATGACTTTCCACATGCTAAAATCTTAAATATATCCCTTAAAAATAGCACAAAATCAAATCACATAAATCTCATTAATTGAAAAGGAGAAAACAATTCTTCCAAGTACAGTTTTGTTCCCACTTTTTGAGCCTATAAAAACCAAGTCAAAACACTACTTCTCTCCTCTTCAAAGTTTTGGCATAGTGAGGAGAAGAGAGAGAGAGAGAGAGAGAGAGAGAGAGAGAGAGAGAGAGAGAGAGAGAAAAGAATGAAAAGAAGAAAATGAAAGGAAGAAGAAATGAGGAAGAAAAAGGAGCTTGGAGTTGAGGGCTTAAAAGCTAAGTCCAAGGTTTTCATCATCAAGAAGTAATTGTCAACAAGGCAAGAGAGACTCTAATACCTCTGATTTTACACATCTCAAACATCTCCCTCACCTTACGCAAACACAAATCTAAGATAAAAAATCAAAAACTCAAAACTAAAGGCGTTACGGTTGGATTTTTGGGACAGTTGGGTATGAATGTTGAGTTTGTGAGTTGGTATGAGTTTTACCATGGGTTCCATCACTTCTATAAGATCTGGGACATTGATATATTGAATTTTAACACATGTATACAAAGAAGATGGATCAAAAACTTACACACATGACACTAAGTGGTAGGCCTGAGTTTTGAGCGATTTGAGCTTTTTGCCCTAATGTTTGGAACATCATAACTAAATGTAGAAATTGATCTTAGCGTGTTGTTTATGTCCAGACCTAGGTTTTTTTGTTTTCTTTCATCCAAAATTTATTTGAACTCATTTGAGTGAGTAGAACTCGAGATACTACAATTCTACCAAAGTGTGTCGGTTCTAAACCAGTCAACATTGTAAACCTAAAAACCCTAGTTTAAAATGCGATCCGAGCTTTGGTTAAAATAGAAAAGTTGTAGATAGCATGTATATCTAGCTACCCACAGAAACGGAGCCCGAAATATTAAGGTTTTATAGGTCAAAAATACTCTGAAAGTCTCTGTTGTGGTTCAGCTATTAAAAGACGCTTCTGTTTCATATTTTTGTATGACAAAAAACCTATTTTTAGTTACCTACTCCAATAGTGGTATTCATGAATATTGTAGGTAACATAGTGGACTTCTTAATGTCCAAAACGCAGACCTAGATACTTTGGGAAAGCCTCTCAAACCCATTTCAAGCTCTCTGTTGAAAACCGGTTCTACTGAGAGTTTAGTGGCTGACTGAACCCATTTTATAAAATGGCCTAAAACTCCAACTTGTTTCAAACAACTACCCCTAGCACTCTTCTACAGACTTGTAGGGAACATGTTAAACTAGAACATATCCAAATATGGGCTCGCTTTGACTTGGTCTGATGCTCCAAAATAGAGACCAACGGAGACACTTTTCTGGCTAATTTTCTGTGCAACTGCTGAACCGTTTTTGATTGCGTCAAGTTTTTAACCTAGTTACCTTAGGATTTTCCCTTGGTGTTAAACAAAAAGGTTGAAGCGAATATTTCAATATAAATTGTCACCAAAAATCAAAGTCCAACTCCAAGTCTAAGTACCTCAAAATGCTACGGTACTTTAAAATTTAATGATTGGAAGAGAGTAATAAATGGATAAATTAAATTCTTAAACAAGTGAAGGATTGGGTATGTGCGTAGTACCCTTAAACCTAAAAAGAAAGTAACCTTGGTCCCAAAAATTAAGAAAACATTCAACAGCCTGGATCATTTTAATACTTCACGTTTTAAGAGGGGTAGAACACCGTGTTGATGGTTAAGTCATGTTTACTTGCTAGGCATGAAAGTTTTGTTACCCGAGGAACAAGCTTAGATCATTGACAAAGGATCGGTTCATACGCATATAAAATATAGTGAGAGTGCTTAGCCATTATCTTGAACTTGAGTTTATGTAAATGATGCTTAAAATGCTTTTAAGCACATGTTTTAAACTATGACCAGTTTTGATAACCGCATGAACCTGTTATTTTCAAATGCCATGATGTTTTTAATTTAAGTGTGCTATCCATAATATTTTGTGCAAGTATGATGATATTATAAAAGAAATTTTCAATGTTGTATTGTTGTTTCCAAAGTATTAAGTTACAAGGGTTTTCAGCTCTTTATATCCTGTTATGAGGGAGTTTACCCAATTATGGATTTTTATTTATCCCTATAGGGGAAGTTTCTCGTTAAGCAGGGATTTTTTCCTTTAAGGCTTTTGGGTGAGTCCCAGGTTTTAGCACATACCACTCGTGCTTAGTAGAGAGTGGCCCTCATTCCATCACGTTGCTATCCATGACTTACGAATTGAGGTAAAGGTACTGCCAAAACTCTCGATCGTGAGGTTGATGACTACTTGGACATTGTTGGGATTTGGGTATAGTTTTGAGAAAGTTGTTATTCATTTTAAATTGTGGCAGTTGAGCCAAGAACATTTTTGTTTGCAATACCGAGAAGGTTCTGCATAATCTGTGATGTTTTCATGTTCAAGCAAATGCACCAGTTTCTATATTTTCATGAAAAATACGATGAACTAATTTTAAAAAGTATTTTCAGTTATCCTTAACTAAGTAACTATCTTTTCTATTCATGATAATGCTAAGTGCGCTCTCCTGTAACCTCTGTGGTTGTGGATACTAAGAACGGCTAGGAGTTGGTCCACTACGCGCGTCGTCAAGTAGTTTTGGATCTGGCGTTGGAAATCGTTTTGGTCTAGTTTTCTTTTATTTAGTTTTTTAGTTTTGGCAGAGCTGTATAAGGCTCGAAGGTTTTTGATGTTTTAAAAGTAATGTATGCCCATAGGATGGCGAATTCCTAGTGACTTATGTTTATCCCTTTTGACATTATGATTTGTGGTTGCTTAGAAGTTCTTGTTTGGTTTCTTAATATCATTATCTCTGGTCTTTTTTTGTTGCCGCCGGTCTGCAGTGGGATCACATCCTTCTGTACAGGTTTGGTGCCTTTCAGGTACGGGGTGTTACATTTTGGCATTAGAGCTCTAGGTTATAGGTTCTGAAGACTCGTTAACATGCGATCTATGGTGGACCGCAGGTTAAGTCCGTCATCTTACGATTTGTGAAGGAAAAAGGTTTAGGCTTGGGGTTGTCACACCTTTTTCTTCAGGCATCTGACTGACTGGCTTTGAGGTCTATTTGAAAAATGCGTTCTGTAAGCACGGGGTCCTAATTGAAAGTCTAAGCAAGTTATCAGATTGAGGAGATAACCTGGAAGTCTGAGTAAGTTATCAGATTAAGGGAGACGACCCTTGTGCCATTAAAACCTTCCGTAGATAGTTTTTTCTTATTCTTATGTCTATAAGTTGGACTCCTATATCGAGCCTTAAGTCATAGATTTCTTACAATAGGGAGAAGCATGGAAAACTCAGACAGAGCGTCTTTCAACCCGGACTAGATTAATGAGATATAGAAAGAAGAATCTCCTCAAACAGGACCGGTTGAACTTGACCCAACCGTTAAGATGTTGGAGGTGATTACAAGGCTGACAAAATAAAATGCGAGGTGAATCACAATGCAAGCTGAAAGGAACAGTAACTCCCTAATCAAGCAATTCAAGGACCTTAGTGCAAAGGAGTTCATGGGAACCCTTAGCCCTGTAGAAACAAAAAACTAGTTGAAGGATGCCGTACGTATTTTGGATAGGCTAGGGGTAGAGGCAGATGTTAGGATCGACCTCATAGCTTTTATATTCAGAGGAGAAGTGTATCACTGGTGGGAAGCTACATAGCAATTACTAAAAATGTTAATGCCGGGAGCTAAACCTCTTGTACCCCAAAAGATTACTTGGGATCGTTTTATGAGGGTGTTCGATGAACAATATAAACCCATAACCTATAAATATGAAAAGAAGCAAGAATTCATTGATCTGGAACAAGGTAGGATGACTATAACAGAATACGAGACGAAGTTTACAAAATTGCCATGATATGCCACCCAACTTATACTTAATGAGGAGATAAGGATTTAAAGGTTTAAGAAGGGACTAAGTTTTCTAATTAGAACAAGGATGACGGTTCTCGAGATAAACAACTACGCAAGACAGGTGAACATAGCATAAGATGAATTGCAATGTGGGCTAGAAGGGCCGATAACCCTTTAGATAAACAATTTAAGGATTTGAGTACCAAAGAGTTTGTGGAAATAGTTAGTCCCGCTGACGCTGAAAATTGGTTGAGGGGTGGAGTGCACATTTTAGATAGACTAATTTGTTCATGTGGTAGGTTCTTAAGTATCGATTTATATTCGTTTGATTTCTAGACTGTGTAACTCTTTGGGAGTTGGTATTCAATTTCTATTATGGTATCGATGTGAGTTGCTAGGAAGTTACTTTCGAAAACCTTTTGTGATGTGACTCGTTAGGGCAAGCTTGTTTAAATTGGTGCGTAAATGTTGCTTGTATAGAAAAGGAATTTTCTCATGAGAATGCGTGGACTCTATGTATGAGAAGTTGAGAGGTGATATAATTATGTTGTTTTCGGTGGAGTTGCCTAGCAACTTTGTGTGAGTATGTGGGAAGAATAAGTGTTTGAATGAGAGTAGTGAAAGCGTAAGTGAGACTATACGAATTAATGTGTATGATTTTTGTAATTGGCCTTGAGTAAATCAAGTGTCTTAGTAAAATGTGGGTAAGATGAATTAGTTAAAGTGCGAAAGTGATTCTTGGTTCGGTTGTGTGGCAGAGAATGTGTGAAGGGATTGAGTGATGATGGTAAGAGATTCTAGAATCAGGAGTTAGTACTGTTCGATTAAAGGATTGTTGGGTGAGTGGTACGTATGTGAAGGAAAGATGCAAATGCATATTGTGTTATGACGAGGGTTGTGATTGGGTTCGTATGGGTGAGCATATACTTGTGCAGCGTTTAGTTTATGTGGTACATTGAGCCTTGGTAACTCATTACGTTCAAGTGGCGGTATTAGTCTTGATGGTCGTAAGGCTAGAGTGGTACAACGTAGAGTAGTGATGTGATTTCAAGTTCATAGTCGTTAGTCAATCGAAAAGTAGTTTTCAGTGTACGTTTGAATGTGGCAATAAGCTAGTTTTCAGTAGTTCAAAAAGGGGCAGTAATAGTGTTTCTAGATAAAGGTGGAGAACGTTTGAAATCAGTCTCGGTGGTGGGATAGTTTAGAGATGTATGATCACTTGTGGGAATCGTACTGGATATAAGTTGTGTTTTGGAGTCAAACTGTTCTCAAAGATTGACTTGGCATTAGGATTCCACAAATTGAGAGTGCATGAGTCAGATATACCCAAGACTGCCTTTAGGACTCATTACGAGCATTATGAATTTGTTGTGATGCTTTTTGGGTTAACGAATGCGCCTGCTGTGTTTATGGACATGATAGGTCGGGTGTTTAGAAGCTTTCTAGACCAATTCGTGATTGTGTTCGTAAATGACATTCGGGTATATTCTCAGAGTGAGAAGGAACATAGGGAACATTTGAAGATTTCTTTACAGATCCTAAGGAAGCACTAGTTGTATGCAAAATTCAAAAAGTATGAGTTTTGGCTGGATCGAGTGGTGTTTCTGGGGCATGTTATATCCAGAGAGGGAATACAAGTGGACCCAATGAAAGTGGAAGCGGTAGTCAATTGGAAGAGGCCAACTAGCGTGACAGAGATACGAAGTATTTTGGGGTTAGCTGGTTATTACCGGCATTTTATCAAGGACTTTTCCCTGATAGCAAAACCCTTAACTTGGTTGACTTAGAAGAACGTCAAGTTTAAATGGTTCAACAGATGCAAACGAAGTTTTCAAGAGTTGAAGTCCAAACTGGTGTCAGCACTTGTACTTACCCTTCCGTTCGGTAATGAGGGATTTGTTATTTATAGCGATGCGTTACACCAAGGTTTGGGTTGCATTTTGATGCAACACGGGAAGGTTATCGCCTATGCGTCCAGACAATTAAAACCACATGAGAAGAATCACCCTACCCACGATCTAGAGCTAGGCGCAATCGTCTTCGCACTCAAGATATGGAGACATTACTTATTCGGCGTCCCTTGTGAGATCTTTATGAATTATCAAAGCTTGAAGTATATTTTCACCCAGAAAGAGATGAACTTGAGGCAAAGGAGATGGATGGATTTAATTAAGGATTATGACTGCACGATTCACTATCATCCAGGGAAGGCTAACGTCGTGGCAGATGCCCTATGTCGAAAATCATTGGGAAAAATAGCACTTCTATGAGCGGTACAAGCTGGTACTTTTTTTAAAATGCAAACGCTTAGAACCTATCTTGCCATAGGAAAGAATGGAGGCCTATTAGCAATTCTGTGCATAAGACTAACCTTATTAGGTCAAATTCGAGCAGCTCAATTGGCAGATAATCAAGTGGACAAGATAAGGGCGGAAGCATCAGCTAAAGGGAAGACATAATTTGAAGTTCGAGATGACGTATTGTGGTTCGATCACAAATTGTTTGTGCCCAATAATGGGGAGTTGAGGAGGTAAATCTTAGATGAAGTGCATAACTCAATATACACCATGCACCTGGGAAGTACAAAGTTGCATAGAGATTTAAAGGAAAGATACTGGTGGAGTGGGATGAAGAAGGACATTGTGAATTTCGTGACAAAATGTTTAATATGCTAGCAAGTAATGATTCAACACCAGAAGTCGACAGGATTACTACAACCATTACCTGTACTCAAGTGGAAGTGGAAACATATTACCATAAATTTCATAACCGGACTCCCTCAAACACCCAAGGGGAATGATGCTATTTGGGTAATTGTGGATAGATTGACGAAGTCAGCTCATTATCTACCAATAAAGATGACGTTTTCTATGGATCGGTTTGCACGGTTTTATATTGATGAGATCATTAGGTTACACGAAGTACTAGTTTCTATAGTATCGGACAGAGACCCACGTTTTACGTCCAGGTTTTGGCCAAGCTTGCAAGAAGTATTGAGGACTACTCTAAATTTTAGTACAGCTTTCCATCCACAGACTGATGGTCAATCGGAGAGGACAATTTAGACCTTAGAAGATATGCTTAGAGCATGCGTTCTAGACTTTGTTGGAAGCTAGGAGGAACATTTGTCATTGATCAAGTTCGTATATAACAATAGTTTTCATTCAACCATATAGATGGCCCCTTACGAAGCATTATACGACAGGAAATGTTGAAGCCCAATTTGTTGGGAAGAAGTTGGAGAGAGGAAGTTGCTTGGACTAAAGATAGTTCAAATTACCACTGATAAGATTAAGTTGATCCAAGAGAGATTGAAGCAATCGCAAGACAGGCAGAAGAATTATGCAGATAATCAAAGACGCGACCTGGAGTTTGTAGTGGGGGACCGTGTGTTCTTAAAGATGTCACCATGAAAGGGAGTAATGCGATTTGGGAAGAAAGGAAATCTCAGTCCTCGATACATTGGACCATATGAAATCATTCAGAGAGTTAGAAGCACATCATATCAATCAGCCTTGCCACCAGATTTAGTAAGACTGCACGATGTATTCCACGTTTAGATGTTGAGGAAATACATGCCAGACCCTTCACACATGTTAATAACGCAACCTATCGACCTGAAGCTCGACCTCACATATGAAGAGAATCCAGCAGGGATACTTGACAAGAAAAAACAAATTTAGCGAAGCAAAGTCATTCTTTTAGTAAAAGTATTATGGCGTAGTCACTTGGTGGAAGAAGCCACATCGGAGCGAGAAGGGGATAAGCAAAAGAAGTACCCACATCTCTTTAAGAAAGGTATATAAATTTCGAGGATGAAATTTTTTAAAGGAAGGTAGATTGTAATAACTCGATCTGAAGAATATGAATAGAAAAGAAATAGTATCTCAAAAGAAACGAAGTCTCGAACCTAAGTTTAGTAAGAAGAACCGGCTTGACCTTTTAATATTTTTGAGCCTGAGACCTGGGATAGAGTGGGAACCACACAAGTAATATACATAATAATATAATATTATAGACTAAAAAAAGTAAACAAATCATTATTGAAGTCCTTACCTGCTAAAAGAAGTCAAAAAGTCACATCTTGTCAAACTAGCTTAATTTGACTTAAAAGTCTACACCTATTTAATCAATCGCTATAAAAAGTATGATAATTCATGAGAATACTAAATTTATTATAAACTTACTAAAATATTAAGTTTTAGTAGGTAAAGACACTAAAAAGATATACCAAATTAATCTTTAAGGCACTTTCTTACACAAAATGGCACAGAAATCGAGATAAATCCCCAAGATTGATGTAAGATTAGATTTTTGTCTCCCAACCTGAACCTAGCTGACTTCCCACATGCCAAAATCTGAAATATATCTCTCAAAAATAGCACAAAGTCAAATCACATAAATCTCATTAATTAAAAAGGAGAAAAAAAAATCTTCCAAGTACATTTTTGTTCTCCACTTTTTAAGCCTATAAAAACCAAGCCAAACATACTTCTCTCCTCTTCAAAGTTTTGGCATAGTGAGGAGAAGAGAGAGAGAGAGAGAAAAGAAAGAAAAGAAGAAAAAGAAAGGAGGAAGAAGAAGGAGCTTGGGGTTGAGAGCTTAAAAGCTAAGTCCATGGTTTTCATCATCAAGAAGTAATCCTCAACAAGGTAAGAGAGACTCTAATACCTCTGACTTTACACATCTCAAACATCTCTCTCACCTTTCGCAAAACAAATCTAAGATCAAGAATTAAAACTCAGAAATAAAGGCGTCATGGTTGGATTTTTGGGGCTGTTGGGTATGAATGTTGAATTTGTGAGTTGGTATGAGTTTTACCATGGGTTCCATGACATCTATAAGCTCTGGAATATTGATATATTGAAGTCCAACACATGTATACAAAGAAGATGGGTCAAAAACATACACACATGACACTAGGAGGCTAGAACCAAGATAGGGTTGCGTTTTAAGCGATTTGAGCTTTCTGCCTTGATCTTTGGAACATCATAACTAAATGTAAAAACATGATATTACCGTGTTCATTATATCCAGACTTATTGTTTGTGTTATCTTTCATCCAAAATAGATTTGAACTCATTTAAATGAGTAGAACTCGAAATATTGAAATTCTACGAAAGTGTGTCAGTTTCAAACCACTCAACATTGCATACCTAAAAACCCTAGTTTAAAATGCGATCCGTGCATTGTTCAAAACATAAAAGTTGTAGATAACATGTATATATAGCTATCCACCACAAATGAGCCCACAATATTGTGGTTTGATAGGTCAAAAACACTCTGAAATTTTCTGTTGTGGTTCAGCCATTACAAGATGCTTCTGTCACATATTTTTGTATGAGCAAAACCCCCTATTTTTAATAACCTACTCTAAAAGCGGTCTTCATGAATATTGTAGACAACATGATTTACTTCTTAATGTCCAAAATGCAGACCTAGATACCGCGGGAAAGCTCCTCAAACCTATTTCAAACTCTATGTTAAAAACCAGTTCTGCTGAGAGTTTAGTGGCTGACTAAACCCATTTTATAAAATGGTCTAAAAGTCTAACTTATTTCAAGCAACTACCCCTAACATTCTTCATAAGACATTCAGGGGATATGTTAAACCAGAACATATCAAAAAATGGGCTCTCTTTGACTTGGTTTGATGCCCCAAAACCGAGACCAACGGAGACACGTTTCTGGCTAATTTTCGTGCAACTGCTGAGCGGTTTTTGTTTGCGTCAAGTTTTTCACCTAGTTGCCTTAGGTTTTGGCCTTGATGTTAAATATAAAAGTTGTAGATAATATTTCAATATAACTCGTCACCAAAATCAGAATCCGAATCTAAGTCTAAGTACCTCAAAATGCTACGGTACTTTAAAATTTAATGATTGGAAGAGAGTAATAAATGGTTAAGTTAAATCCTTAGACAAGTGCGTAGTACCTTTTAAACCTAAAAAGAAATTAACCATGGTCTTAAAAATCAAGAAAACATTCAGCGGTCCAAATCATTTTAGTATTTCATGTTCTAAGAGGGGTAGAACTCTGTGTCGACGGTTAAGTTATGTTTGCTTGCTAGGCATGGAAGTTTTGTTACCCGAGGAGCTAGCTTAGCTCATTGACAGGGGCTCAGTTCGTATGCATATAAGATAAGGTGAGAGTGAGAGTGCTTAGCCATTATCTTGAATTTGAGTTTATGTAAATAATGCTTGAAATGCTTTGAAGCGCATGTTTTGAACTATGACCAGTTTTGATAACTGCATGAACCTGTTGTTTTCAAATGCCATGATGTTGTTAATTCAAGTGTGCTATCCATGATATTTTGAGCAAGCATGATGATATTATAAAAGAAATTGTCAATGTTGTGTTGTTGTTTCCAAAGTGCCAAGTTACAAGAATTTTCGGCTCTTTATATCATGTTATGAGGGAGTTTACCTAACTATGGGTTTTTTATTTATCCCTATTGGGGAGGTTTCTCGTTAAGCGGGGTTTTTTTTCTTTAAGGCTTTTGGACTGAGTCCTAAGTTTTAGCACATAGCACTCGTGCTTGGTAGAGAGTGGTCGTCATTCCATTATGTTGCTATTTGTGCATTGCGAATTGAGGTTATGATACTGTCAAAACTCCCGGTCATGAGGTTGATGACTATTGGACACTGCCAGGGTTTGGGTCTAGTTTTGAGAAAGTGGTTATTCATTTTAAATTGTGGCGGTTGAGCCAAGAACATATTTCTATTCGTAGTACTGAGAAAGTTCTGTATAATCTGTGATGTTTTCATATTCAAGAAAAAACATCAGTTTCTATGTTTTCGTGGAAAATGTGATGAACTATTTTTAGAAAGAGTTTTTTAATTATTCTTAACTAAGTAATTGTCTTTTCTATTTATGATAATGCTAAGTGCACTCTCTTGTAATCTCTGTAGTTGTAGATACCAGGAATGGATAGGAGTTGTTCCACCACAGGCATCGTCCAGTAGTTTTGGATCTTGTGTTGGGGATCATTTTGGTCTAGTTTTCTTTTGTTTAGTTTATTAGATTTGGCAGAGCTTTATGTATAAGAACTGAAGGTTTTTGATGTTTTAGATATAATGTATGCCCTTGGGATTGCAAATCCCTAGTAAGTCATGTTGATCCCTTTTGACATTAAGGTTTGTGGTTGCTTAGAAGTTCTTGTTTGGTCTCTTAATATCATTATCTCTTATCTTTCTCTTTAGCAGCCGGTTTGCGGCAGGATCACATTTCTCTATATAGGTTTTATGCCTTGCGGGAGCGGGGTGTTACACTTAATCCCGAATTAATCGCTTCGCAATGAACCCTTCAGATGGAGAAGTGATCCACACTAACAATTGTCCAAAACTATCCCTGAAAGAGGTTCGTATCGGCCATACCATAATTAATTATGTCTGATAGAGAGGAAGACCTTACTACTAACACGCAGAAATAATTATATCACCTACGAACCAGTGATAGAGACCGCACGATTTATCTATGAATAAATTTTCTCTCTCACTTAGATTTTTAAAATATTTTTTAGGGTTATAAATATTTATTTAATTTAAAATAAATTTATTAATTTTAAAAACCACACGATCTGAAAGATTTCAAAATATCTTTCTGTGTACACGATCCAAAAGATTCAAGTTTGCCAAGCCATATTTTCGTGTTTTAATGCATAACAAATAAAATTACTGATGAATGCATAGTTTTTTCTTTCCTTTGCAGCTAAGGTAATATATAAAGGGATTCAATTATTTTATTTTTACGTTACATATTTTTAAAAAAATAATAATTTATTAAAATTAAACATTTTTTTATTTAATTAATCTAAAATTCAGAATTAATTTTCATATTTTTTTCAAGATATTTGATTTATTAAAAATCATCTTAAACATGTTATTTTATAAAAAATAAAATATCTAAAGTTTTTTAATTTAATTAAAAACTTTTAATTAAAAAAAACTTAATTTTACTTTTCTTTATAAAATATTACTTAAAATTGAATTTTTTTTAAATTAATTAAATTAAATAAGAAATATAAAACTTATATTTATCATCCGCATTGTTTGTCTAAATAAATAAATGAAATAAATATATGCCGATTTTATTATCGAAGTGAAACTCTATCGAGTTTCAAGTTCTTGTATGCAGATAAGTTTCTAGTCTTTCAATCGCTGTAGAAAGTCGCATATTCTTATCAGAATCCATCCCGGACTCATCCACTAGCAGTGTTACAGATATACAACATATCTGGATCAAGATATATCGGAAAACAGCTGCTAGGAGTCCCAAACATCAGCCACCTCTGTAATGCCGCCGCTGCTGTAGCTGTCCCTTCCCAGGGCTTTTGCCGCTTCGTTTGAGCTCTGTTCGCGACTCTTTTTAAAAAAAATAGCTTACGAAAAATATAAATTTTCTATATAAACCACAATTCGAAAACAGCTTAAAAAGTAGCTTTCGATGGCCCCCAAAGCACCACCGTCCTTACTGCCGCGCCGCCCTTGGTTGTTGCCAACTTCCCAAGGTCGTTTCGGCCTCATTCGAGCTCCATTTTTGTCCTCATTTTTTTAAAAATGTAGCTTATAAAAAATACTATTTTCTTGTCAAGAAATGTGTTTGAAAATAGCCCAAAAAATAAGCTTCGATGGCCCTAAAAGCCGCTGCGCCGCATTGCTCAGCATCGCCCCTGTTGCTTCCATTATTTTGGCCTTTTCCATGGTTGATTCATCTATGATTTCCTGCTATTTTTAGCACTAATATACTGCTATATATTGCTGAAAAAACACCTTGACAATAGTCTCGAAAAAACTCAAAAAACAGCCCCAAAAATAGCCCATTGCCGCCGCCGCTTGCTACTGCTACTGCCTTTTGCCCGATTTTCTGTGGCTATTTTTCTTCAATTTTTGGACTATATTCAGGTATATTTTACTGTTGTATTATGCCAAAAAACTTGCCCAAAAATAGTTTCAAAAACACCGAAAACAACCACCAAAAAACGGCCTGAACCGCCACCGCTAAAAGCACCGTCGGCGGGCTATTTTTCCATTGTTTTTTTTTTTCGTGTTTTTAGGAATTGTTTTATTGTTGTTTTTTAAGCCTAAAACTGCAGAGATATTTTCGAAAAACCTATCACAAAAATCATAAAAAAACCACTGCGATCCATCACTCCAACCACCCAAAACAACCTCTGGTGCCACCGGTTATGTCATCGCCTGTTCTTCGTGTTTTTGGACATTCAAAATTATTCTTAAATATTCTAAAAAATATTCAAAAATAAATAAAATCTTTTACAACGAAAATCTTTGTCCCGAAGGCTCACAATAGATCTAAAAAGCCTAAACTATCACGATCAACCCTCGTGATTAAAAAATTAAATAATAATCATTATTCAATCATTCAATCAAATTTAAATAAAATAATAATCATAAAATCGGGATTAGAACACCTACAAAATAAAGTTAGCATAGTTCTAAATTTACCTGGTCCCTCAATTAATTGTAAACATAATCAAAACAGCTTTGATACCAATTGTTGGAGGCAAACTGCAAAGATCATTAATTTGTAAACAGATTTTCAAAAAATTAAAAACTAGACGGGCAATCGCCGAAACAAGCTCTAGATAAAAATTTTTGATGTTGAACGATCAAAATAAAATCCGTGCCACCACGGTTAATTTAAATGAATACCTTTTTAGTCATTTCTTCAACTACGAACTTTGATTCTCTGAGTTGAAGCTCTGAACAGACCTTATACTATATTCCTGATGCAATTTTTGAATGTAGTGTGGGCTACGATCCTTCAAAAACTAGTACTGGCAGAATCTGGACAACCTTAGTCTTGAAAGACAACTTATTAATTTGGTTTAACCTACCTGCATATTTATAGGGTATAGTAGAGACATGTGGAGTAATTATAATATATACTTCTAGTGTAACCCAGATACCCTTCCAGCGGTTTCTGCAAATATGTAAACCTCTTAGTGATTTCTGTAATTTTCATAAAATACTAAATTATAGTTAATACCACTAAAGAACTATAACTGCACTCTTAGCCATAATCTCAAGACCAATTTGTATTGAACTCTTGTTATTAAATACTTAACTCATCTATGTACGTTAAGATTCTCGATACCTGCCAATTAAATTTAATTACTGATAATTTAATTTAATTATCTTCTTAAAAAATTTTTAATCCCTTCCGCTTAACTTATTTGACTGCTAGGTAATTAAATCACTCTCAGGGTTTGACCCTGCCAAAACTTATAAACTTCCTTAAGGGGGTATCGTCAATTCTGAACAATTGGGACATGAATTCTGTCAATTATTAATATTTACCATATAATTAATACTGCAATCCAACTCACTAGGACTATAGACCCATAAAAGATCGCACTCTCTAATGAATCAAAACAACGAATATTAAATATATGCAAATAATAATTATTTCGGGATTAAGAGTATAAGCACTCATAATAACCTTGGAGTGTGAATTAATTTATATAATCAATATAAAATTAATTACCCCAATGTGGTCCTGTTCAGTACACACAAAGTGTACTAGCAAGCAAGTCAGAATAATAGACGATGCTATTATCTGTTCCTCGTAACCAAGACAGGCTTACTAAAATTTCGTACTACAGTCGTACCAATGGTTTGCCCAATTCCATCTAAACTGTGAACAAAAACTTATATTCTGTAAGAACCTATAATCTGGTCTTCTGTGTGCAAGCCGTACTCTATTCACCAGATTAAATACTGTACAGAATAAAGAATATCCATGTATAAAATTAAAAAAATAATATTGCATTCATTACTTATTAAGATTCTCGTAAAATGAAAAAGTAATTTTATTAAAATAAAATTAAATACTAAAATCAAATAAAATCCATAGTTTTTAGTATACAACCCAGACAGTGCTCGTGGTCCTTGTGCAACTTGCAATACTTGTCCTGATTCCTCCAGTCAACTGTGGTCTTTAACTTTTTCGACCACTTTAGGTCAGGGTCATCGCGTATCGGTAGCAGAACCTAGTTAGCGGGTGTATTCAGGGGAGTGTACCTCTCGAATCGATTGGGGGGATTTCGTGGTTTTTTTATGTCCGAGTGCGTGGGATTCGCCCTTTTATCTTCTCTCGGCCTCCTAAATCGGTCTGGTTCGCTTGGTCACTGGCGCTCAGGCTTCCTTTTTGGCTCGGCTCTGGTTTTATCTTTCCTTGCGTTCATCACATCCTCTACATTCATGTGCCTCTGGGCTTTGGCCATCAACTCGATCATGCTCTCAGGTGGCGCCTTAGACAGAGAGAATAAGAATTTTATAGGCTGTAACCCACCTATGAATGCCACTAAAGCCACCTTGTTATCCACGTCATCGAATTGGAGTGCCTCTATATTGAACTTGGACACATAATCCTAGAATGACTCTCCATTTGCTTGCTTGACATTCAGTAGGTATATGGTTGACTGGCGTTGCCTCTGTCCTCTAATGAAGTGCCCTATGAAGATCTTGCTTAGCTGCGTGAATGTGTTGATGGACCTAGGTTTGAGACGGTCGAACCAGACGCGGGC
Organism: Heliamphora ciliata; assembly: GCA_032360265.1. NCBI lineage: Eukaryota > Viridiplantae > Streptophyta > Magnoliopsida > Ericales > Sarraceniaceae > Heliamphora > Heliamphora ciliata. Next base: position 18,383 of record JAUMHN010086268.1, read on the forward strand.
TGACCCTTTCAAGGTAGTGGGGAATGCTCGACATATGATCTCTTCGGGAATTGAATGGAGGTTCATGATAGCCTTATTAGTCTCCAAATGGTCCAAGATATCTTTTGTCCCTATGAAGGCCTCCATATGGGGCTTCTTGAACTTTGATGGCACGGGCTCTATCATAATTACAGACGAGAATGGGAGGTCAGTCCTTTGCACAAGCTCGTTCACACCTCTGGTTTTCTTATCTTTTATCGCCTCCATAACATTTTGAAGCTGCTCCCTCATTCGTCACATTTCAAGTTCGATCGTTGTAGTACCTTCGGACCTAATATCTGGATAGGCATTCCCGAGGGGAAGATCCTCGAGTCCTGGGCTGATTTGTTAGCACTCTACCTCCTTAGGGTCATGGCAGTTGTTAGTATTTCCCCTGGCCCCCTTTCCTTAGCAGGGGGTATATCGTCATTGGTGGGATCAGGCTAGCTCAATCCCCCATGGTTTGGGGGCACGAGGTTAACCCATTCGGCATCAGGCAGGCTGGCGTAGCCAGGGGAAGGCCCTGTCACCTGAGGCTCAAATCGTTGGTGGAAGGCACGTGTCTGCCATGCCAACTCTTGGTGTAATAATCCAAACTCAAGATATGAATAAAAAAGAAAGAACATCTCAAAAGAAACGAAATCTCGAACCTAAGTTCGGTAAGAAGAACCGACCCGACCGTTTAAGCTTTTCGAGCTCGAGACCTGGGAGAGAGTGGGAACCACACAAGCATGTATTAAAACCCTAATGTTAAGGATAAGAATTCAAAATTTTAAGTTCAAGTCGTTTAAGACGAGAGTTACGCTCGAAAAGTCAAGAAACGAACCAATGTGAAAATACCTAAATTTTCTCCTACAATTAAATAAAAAAAATTATTTTAATATATATGTATATATACACACTCAAGTGGTTAGACCTAGGAATATGTGCCAAAACTTGGTGGCCAAGTTTCATCAAACTCAAGTTAACTTTAAAAGTAACTAAGGTTAGTTAACCCATGGTTAAGGAAGCTTCCTAGGAAGCTTCCTATATGACTTTTGGCTATAAAAGAAACCCAAACCCTCTATTCTTCCCTGGAAATTTCGTTGATATAGAGAGAGAGGGAGTGAAAGAAAAAGAAAGAAAAACAAAGAAGAAGAAGAAAGAAGAAGAACCAAGAAACTTTGGTGGAAACCATGGATGCTAAAGCTAAGTCCTTGATCCAAATCATCAAAGTGTGATCTATATAAGGTAAGAAAGACTCTAACACATCTGATTTTACACCTATCAAACACCAATTAAAGATCAAGAATCGAATGTGAATCAAAAAGGCATCATGGTGAGATTTTACGACTGTCTTGGTGTGGGTGTTGTGTCTTGAAGTTTTCATGAGGTTTTCTAATGGATCCATGGCATGAAAAGGTTCTGGAGTTGTCATTTTTAAGTGTACAAAATATCGATGTAAAGAAAATGGAGCAACCATTAACACACATGATGCTAGAAGACTAGATCTAAACATGGCCTGCAATTTGAGCTTTTCAACCTTTCTGCCCTGAGATTTGAAATATCATAACTCAATGTAGAAAATTGATCTAAGCATGATTTTTATGTCCAGAGTTATATTGTTGTGTTATATTTCATCCAAAATTGGTTTGAACGCATTTGAGTAAGTAGAACTCGAGATATTTCAATTCTACCAAAGTGTGTCGGTTTCAGACCAGTCAATAGTACAGACCTAAAAGTCCTAGTTTAAAATGCGATCCGAGTTTTGTCCAAGACATGAAACATATAGATAACATGTATATATATCTACCCACCAAAAAAAAGAACAAAAGATTGAGTTTTGATAAGTCAAAACCCCTTTCAAAGTCTCTATTGAGTTTCAGCCCTCAAGGGACACTCCTGTCACATAGTTTTGTGTAGCCCAAAACCCCTATTTTGAATGACCTATTCCACAAGTGGTCTACATGAATATTGTAGCTAACATCTTGAAGTACTTGTTACTAAAAAATCAGACCATAAAGCCACGGGATGTTATCCGAAAACCCTTTCAAACCCTCTGTCCAAAACAGGCTCTGCTGAGTTTTGGCGGCTGACAGAACCTACTTTTTAAAATGGCCAAAAAGTCTAACTTGTTTCAAATAACTACCCTTAGATCTAAACATGAAACTTGTAGGGGACATGTTGAAATAGAATATACTAAAATATGGGATCATTTGGACATAATTTGATACCCCAAAACCGGGATCAACAGAAGCATAATTTTGGGTAAAATCTGGAGAAAGTGCTGAACCGTTTTTGCTTAGGATGAAATGTTCACCCTTTTGCCTTAGGATTTGGTCTTGGTGTTAAACATGAGAGTTGTAGAAAATATTTTTATCTAAATGGTGTTTAAAAATCATAATCCGATTCCAAATCTAAGTACCTCAAGATGCTGTAGTACTTTAAAATTTAACGACTTGGAAGAGAATAACAAATGGTTAAATAAAATCCTTAAACAAGTAAGTGATTGGGCAAGCGCGTAGTACCTCTTAAACCTAAAAAGAAAGTAACCATGGTCCCAAAAATAAGAAAACATTCCACAGTTAGAATCATTTTAGTTTCACCTTAAAGGGGGAGGATACCGTGATTAACGGTCGAGTCGTGTTTTGCTTGTTAGGCTCGAAAGTTGTAGAACCTGGGGGTCCTGCTTATCTTGTCAGAGGGGGGCTCAGTTTATACGCATATTATGCAAGGTGAGAGTGCTTAGCCATTATCTTGAACTTGAGTTTATATAAATGATGCTTAAAAATGCTTTGAAGCGCATGTTTTGAACTATGGTCAGTTTTGATAATTACATAAACCTGTTGTTTTCAAATGCCATGATATCTTTTATTCAAGTGTGCTATCTATGCTATTTTGAGCTAGCATGATGTTGTTATGAAAGTATGGTTAATGTTGTGTGGTTGTTCCAAAATTCCAAGTTACAACGGTTTTCGGCCCTTTATATCCTGTTATGATGGAAGTTACCCAACTATGGATTTTTTTTTTGCCCCTTTAGGGGAGGTTTCCCGTTAAGCGGGAGTTTTTGCCTTAAAGGCGTTGTGGGTTAAGTCCCGGATAGTACATACCACTCATGCTTGGTGGAGAGTGGCCCTCATTCCATCACGTTGCTATCCGTGCATTGAGAATTGAAGTTACGGTACCGTCGGAACTCCCGGTCGTGAGGTTGACGACTACTTGGATATTGTTGGGGTTTGAGTTTAGTTTTGAGAAGTGGTCATGCATTTTAAATTTGTGGCGGTTGAGCCAGGAACATATTTCCATTTGCAATACTGAGAAGATTCTGTACAATCTGTGATGTTTCCATGTTCATGCAAATGCATCAGTTTCTATATTTTCGTGGAAAATGTGATGAACGATTTTTTTTAGAAAGAGTTTTCAATTATCCTTACCTAAGTAACTGTCTTTTCTGTTCATGATAATGCTAAGTGCGCTCTTCTGTAACCTCTGTGGTTGCAGATACCAGGAACAGCTAAGAGTTGGCCCACCATAGGCGTCATCAAGTAGTTTTGGTTCTGGTGTTGGAAATCATTTTGGCCAGTCTTTCTTTTGTTTAGTTTTAGTGTTGGCAAAGCTTCATGTATAAGATTTGAAGGTTTTTGACCTTTTAGAATTAATGTATGCCTTGGGATGGTGAATCCCTAGTGACTCATGTTTACCTCTTTTGATATTAAGATATTTGCGGTTGTTTAAGTTTACTTCTTGTCTATCTCTTGGGCTGCCGGTCTGCGGCGGAATCTTATCCCTTTGTGTAGGATTGGTGCCTTGCGGAAGCAGGGTGTTACACTTGGACTATGTGGGTTAAATCAACCAATTGTTGATCGACGTGTGGATTAGTGGCACCGTCCACTGCTGAAGGGCGTTGTCAGTTGTTGTCAAAGTTCATCGCTCGTGTTTTTTCCATCGAGTATATAGAAGATGGTTCCCACAAACGTCGCCAATTGATGATACCTCAATGATGGATCCAAGCAGATTAATCAAAATGCAGTGTCCCAGGCTTAGTTCGAGTGCACCCGAAAGATCAAGAGTTAGAAGCTAACATCGGTCGATTAGCCTTCAATACTTAAGTCAGTCTCCATAAATTCTTAATTAACCGGAAAGTAAAGGCTTATTTTTCATACATATAGTAGAGCAGCTTACTTTGCTTATATGGAGGATTTAGATGTTGATTACATTAAATCACGCCGATCACGCGCAGGGAATCTCACCATATCTTGGAGAATCCGTTGACCCATTAAAGGTGGGAGCAGACCCTACGTTAACGGCAGGAGTTACGCCATACTGGGGTCATTCGGTTGGTACATGCCGAACGATCCCACTAGGGAGTACTCGTGTAGTTTGGCTGATTTGCTCGGTCAAGATTGATGTTGATCCCATCAAAATTTGCCTTTTAATTAAATATTTCTTTGCTTATTTGATTAATATTTTAAAAAATAATTAATTCATCTTAAAAATTAGATTGCCAAACAAGTCCTTAAACATATGAAATAGATCTAGATTTAGACAGTTGCGGGTTCCCTGCTATGAGTAATTCACAGCGGGAGGAGTTGTGAGTTTTAAAATGCTTTATATCAGATCCTAAAATTTAATCAAAATCGTTTATTATGTTATAATCGTTGATTATTTAAATTTTACAAAAAAATCAGGTCAATCAGACATCATTATCTATGTGATCAGATTATGTTTATTTTGAAAAAATTAATTAACTTATAGTATTTGAAGAATAAACTACCATTTAAATGTATCCAGATCATATGACTAACAATGTTCGATTGACGTAATTGTTGTAGAAAGATTACCTACTCGACAATTACAACAGAATAAATGATTTCGATTAAATTTTGAGGCCCCAAATAAAATATTTCAGAGCTCACTGCAGGGACTCCTCCCCCGATTTGGACTCAATGGCCTGTTTGACGGGCGTTGTAAGATTGGGACGGGACTACTAATCCCATTGAGCATTTTAAATCATGTTTGTTCGCTCAATTTGGATCGGATTGTTAGTCCTTGTGGACTAGTAATCCTTCAAATTTGTTGGATTAGTAAACCTTGGGAAAGGTCGGTACTAGCAATTCAGTCCAACGGGATTGGAGCTTCAATTACTACTGTACCCATTTATCGTCTCCCATGTCAATACACTGTGGCAGCAATGTTGGAGAAGAGCTATTTGAGTCATGTGTACTGAGTGGAGAGAGAAGCTAATTGGGTCATGTTAGAGATTTGTCATGTTATAATTTCTTGTTTTAAAATTGTTAGAGTAATTTATTTTATTAAAAGATTTAATTAAAAGTAAAAAAAAGTAAACTAAAGGCGTAATAAATAACATAAAATTTAATTTATTAGCTTATTTAGGTTAGTTTTAAAATAAATTAACTTAGTAGCTAATATGAAAAAACTAAAATAAATTTATTAGTTTTTTAGTACAACGGTAATATTGAAAATTCATAAATTTAATCTAATCTTACGTTATTTAATCCCAACCAAATTAAACATGAGTTTGTATAATCCATCGTTTAATCGCATACTCAAATCAATCATAAAAAAAAACTAATCCCACCTCATTACCAATTCCACCTCACCTCATTCTTAATCATACATCACTATTAATCACACCGAATCTACACCAGTTATCAAACATGGCCAATAGTTAATAAGTTAGAATACTCTGTAGAAAGGTAACAAACCAAAATCAAACCAAATTTAGTCTTTATCCCGATTAATTAGGGTTGGTTACATGAATCTTTTTACGCTATTATACTAAGTGGCGTATCTTCAATTAATTTTAATATTATATTTTTTTCTTAATATGGCATCACATATCAATTTAGATCTACCTATGATGTAGACGATAATTTGAAAAAGTTTAATTTTGATAATAAGTTATTTACGAAATTTCTTTTTAGTGCTGCTTGTTTCGGAACATTTCTGTATATTATTAGTACTCAAAATTAATTTTATTTTAAATTTATATTTTTTTAAAAAAATTTAATAACAAGAAATTTGATAGGATCCAATTTCTCAATGGATTGATTCATTTCATTTAGGATTTAACCATTATAAATAGGTTGTATTGCCATTACGGCTATTCAGTGATTGATTAATAGAAATTCATTAGTATTTTCTCTTTTCCATATTCATTGGTATTATGTGTGAACTAATAAAGGCTTTGACTCCTTTAATCATGGTATTCATAAAGAATCAACAGATTCAAGTTCTTATCTTTTTTTCTCCTTTTACGTTTCCCGTTGCATCAACCTCTCCGTCTACTATATTTCATTACCTATGATCTTATCATTTTTTCTTACTATTACATTAACTGGTCTACGTTGTATGTCACGTCCCAAACTCCGGATCACGCGAAAAGCCACAGAACAACCACCAAACCGCCCAAACAAAAGGGATTTAAAACCAGAAGATCAAACAAGACCAAAACCTTTGTAAAAACGTACTACCGGGAGTTTATTGATTTAAAAGAGTACAGTTACATCCTCACAAGCTAAGCCTTTAAAAACAAAATACCTATTTTGAATAAGAAAATCTTTTCGTTTTAAAAGAAGTCTAGGTCGTTCCAAAATGTACCTCGAAGTACAAAGGTTTATGTGAAGCACAACCATTTGAAAATCCCGTTTGTAAACCGTTGATCCCAACAACGAAAAACGTAGTATGAAACTATGGAAAATAACAACCAACTCAAGGTTCTCTCGAAAGCATTAAAACATGCATACATCCATAATCATAGTATACAATTTGCAACATGTTACAAATGAACATGAAACATATACAATAGGTATAAGCTACCTATCAAGACAAAACAAACGTCTTGTCATCAGCCACTTCCAGGCACCACTGGGTCAACCTACAAGATCACGCTTACCTTAAAAAGGTTTTACAGCAAAATCCCACACCGTGAGCCGAAGCCCAATAGAAAATAGACAGTAAAGCTGTAAAGCAGGCTATGTAATTATACACACACGGGCTCAACCACGGGAACCAAAAAGTTTTTCTCTTAAAAACCATCAATTTTTCACCAGACTAACATGAGTCTCAAAAGGTTTTATCTCATAAAACACCACATTTTTCATCCTTCAAACTATGCAAACCATCCTAACATATATCATGTCACAGTTAAGGAAAAACTGTAAATAAATAGTAAGCTCGACTCAGGCCACACAACTGAGGAGAAAAATAAAATGTAATCCTATGTACCGACTCTGCCACACCGACAAAGGTAACAACTATAGACACTCGTCCATTACCCTCGACCCGTAGGTTT